>ML782367.1:0-23290 GCA_009831015.1 Picea engelmannii | reverse complement strand
AAAAGAGTTTGGATTATGGTATCCAAAAGGAAAGGATCTATTACTTATTGTTGGCCCTTGGCCAAGTTTGAGGATCCTTGGTCATGTTTGACCTATTTTTGGGACTTCGATAGGCTATTGAAAACAAAGTGCAAGTCAAAGCAGAGATGGTGGGATCTCGCCCCCTTTTTAGGGATTTTTGTTTTTTGGGATTATGTAACGGGAATGGGGATGTCGGCCCATGGGTTTACCCATGTCTAGGCCCATTTTTTAATGTATAAATAAGTAGCTAGGTGATGTAAGAAGAGGTTGGTGTGCTATGTGCTAAGTGTTAATTTCTAAGTGCAAGTGGAAACTGTAATTTCATTGTGCATACTGTGTGAGGATTGCGTAGCTATGTGCAAGTGATTGTAAGATACTGTCGAAGGCTTTGTGTTGTAACTCAAGGAAGGAGGATCTAGTGAGGTGCACAGATCTTGGTGGAGTTACTTCACACACACCTAGGATTTCTTTTTCCTAAGTTTTTTATTTGTTTATTAGTCATAATTAGTCATTATCCAGTCTCCTATATTTTAGGAGAGAATATTCCACCTGGAGAATATTCTCTTTCAGTTGACACTTCAGTTTGACTAGTTGAGTTGAGTTTAGATGTTGCATTGGGATCATCACCATGATAATTCAAACATGCCTTGGTATCATCACCAGATTGGCGCATTATCATTGATTCCTTGAGTTAACTCCTCACTACTCTTTTTTCATTCAGTTAACTGGAAACTAGTTGACTAGTTAACTCAACTGGGTGACAGTTCACTCCCATAACTCCTTGAGAGACTAGAATAGGTGGAAGTTCGCTCCCGTAACTATTGGTGTGTGTCCATATCACTCTATACCACCACTATGGAGACTTGGTTCACATCAATTCGAACTCGTTGAGTTATAGAGAGTATATCATATGTAAATTATTCATTATTCATAACAGTTAATGAGAATTCTTCCATTCTTTCTCTCCTTCTTCTTTCTTCTATTCTCTCTGAAAATGTGTGTATTATTTTTTATTTAGATATATTTTTTTCAGGTTCAACACATTTACATGGTATCAAAGCCGACGTACTGCTAAGAAAAATCTACACAAAAAATTTTGTAGGTACAAAAGATTGAAGATAGCGGAAAGATGGAATTCCAAAAAGAATTCATTCTTACACCTTACAACTATTTTGCATGGAAGGAGAAAATAGCCATACATGTTTGATACAGAGGATTGTATAGGTTAACCATGAGTACAGATACAGATCCGACATCAACCATAGAAAAATCCAAGTACTTAAATCGCATGGATGAGGCACTCAAAACAATTTGCAGTCTTATTTCTCCTGATCTCATTTTTCATATATCTTCCTGTAAGACTCCCAATGAACCCTGGATCATATTGGAAGGGCTCTTTGGAAAACAAAATGAAATGAGGGGACACATGATGGAGGTGCAAATTCTCACATTGGATCCAAAAATCTTCGAGAATATCCACAATTTCTTTACAAAATTCAAGGATTTACTGTCGCAACTCAAAGCTTGCAGGGTTGATAAATCGAAGGAGGAGAAACAAATGGTTCTTAACATTCTCTCCAAGCTTGGTCCTAAATTCCTTGTATTCGTATCTACATTCCATATTTTCATATTCGGGAGCCACCTGGAAGATGCCTTCTCTTGAGGACTTTATTGAATCCCTGACATAAGAGCAAACCAAGCTCATCAACATGGGCGCAATCAAAGGCCCAAGGGCGCATGCACTCACTATGCATGATTTCAGCCAAAAATATCATAAATATAAATATAAATTAAAGTGGAAATCTCATGCACATACAAATAAGGAAGGGTACACAAAACCCTTCATCGATGCCTCTGGATCCAAAGGAGAAAAGGGAAGAAAATGAGAGAAATGCACATGTTGTCACAAAGGATTCCATTTGGAATCTGCATGCATGAAAAAAAAATAGATATGATGTCTCAGATACTTCATCAAAACAACCTTGGAGATCGCATCCTCGAGGGTGCAAAAAACGAAGAAGCCAGAAGATCCAAATTCCAAGAAAGGTAATTCTAGCCATGCCTTGATTGCCATCAACTCCTCTCCCGATGCTTGGATCATAGATTCAAGAGAATCACATGACATGGATGCCTCAAAAGAAGTATATTATTCTTTGGATGAATGCAAAGGTCCTCCTATTCTGATGGGGGACAACTCTTCTGTCAAAGTCACCGACAAAGGAAGCATTGAACTCACCAATGGAAGTTTTGAGAATGTGCTGCATGTTATCAAGCTTTCTGTCAACCTTCTCTCTGTGTATCAGATGAAAAATTCTGGCACCGGAAATAAATTCATCTTCACACCAAATTTCGTGGACATATATGACATGCAAACCAAATCGAGGGTTGCTACCGGTGAGGTAAATCCTCAGTCTAGATTGTATACATTTTTTGAATTCATTGAACCTGATTCTTCTTTACTGCTTACTCATGTTGATGAAAGTAGTAGGATATGGCATGAAAGGTTTGGACATTTGAATTTTAGATACATGCAACAGCATAGAAAGCACAAATTATTTGATTGTCTACAAGACATCCATTTCTCCAAGGGAGTATGTGAGGGATGTGTTCTCGGAAAAGACCCTCAAGAGAAATTCGACAAGGGAAAGTCTTAGCGAGCTTTCACACCTTTAGATCTGATCCACAGTGACCTCATGGGTCCTCTTCCACATCCATCGATCAACAAAGTGAGGTTTGTTCTCATGTTTTACATGGATCTACTTTCTTAGGAAAAAATCCGATGTCTTTCAACACCTCAAAGATTTCAAAGCTTTGGTTGAGACACAGTCCCGAAAGAAGATCAAAGTCCTCTGAACTGATAATGGGGGAGAGCATGTGAATCGTGATATCCACAATATTTTCCATGAGGTAGGGATTCAGTTGCACCACACAGTTCCCTATACTCTGCAGCAAAACAGAGTTGTTGAGCGGAAA
This sequence comes from Picea engelmannii, assembly GCA_009831015.1. Taxonomy (NCBI): domain Eukaryota; kingdom Viridiplantae; phylum Streptophyta; class Pinopsida; order Pinales; family Pinaceae; genus Picea; species Picea engelmannii. The sequence continues at coordinate 20,296 of ML782367.1, read as the reverse complement.
AACCGATCTCTAAAGGAGATGGCATCTTGCATGTTGCATGCAAAGTCACTAACACAAAGACTATGGGCCGAAGCACTTAACTGTGAAACATACATCCAAAATAGATCTCCTCATATATCTGTCAAGGATAAGACCCCATACAAGGCTTGGAGTGGCCTCAAACTGAAAGTGACCCACTTTCGCATTATTGGTTCACGTGCATGGGCTCAGATTCCCTCTGAAAAGAGGAAGGCACTTGATCCACAGAGCACTGAGTGAATTTTTGTTGGATACCCCGATGATGTGAAGGGATATCGACTTATTGATCTTTCCTTGGACTGTCTCATCATTGAGCATAGTGTCCAATTTGAGGAAAGTGTCTCACATGTACCTCAGTAGCCGCATGTAGTCACCTTCACTCTTCCACCTGTTCGAGATGATGAGCATGCACATGCCGACTCTTCTTCAAATGAGAAATCGAATATAGAGGACTCATATGATTCACATTCATATTTAGATTCAGTACAGTCATATGTAGAGTCAACGCATCTAGATGTAGTTGCAGAGCTAGAGCAAAGGCCCAAGTGGGCACAGACTACTCTTCAGGATGCAGGGGATCTCGTTGATGATCCAACCAATACTAGGAGGACTCAATCTGATTTTGAGGAGCCTCCTGTTGCACTCAATTCCACTAAACCATTTCCCTCCAGGCATATTTTGTTGGTTCAGTCTTCCGATCCACAATCTTATGGAGAGGCTGTTGGAAATCCCTTTCAATAATCCGCCATGCAGGAGGAGTACAACTCCCTCCTCGAGAACCAGACTTGGGATCTGGTTCCCCTTTCTTCTTGGAGGTAAATTGTTAGATGCATATGGGTCTACAGGACCAAGAGCGCAGCACATGTACAGATCAACAGATACAAAGCCAGGCTTTTCACCAAAGGCTTTCAAAAGGTTCATGGTATTGACTATGATGAGACCTTCTCTCCAGTAGTGAAGATGGATTCCATTCGATTGGCCCTTTCCATTGTGGAAACCAAGGGATGGGAAGTCCATCATATGGATGTGAAGAATGCATTTCTTCATGGTGATCTCTCTGAGGATATCTACATGGAGCAGCCCCAAGGATTTATGCAGGACTCGTATTTGGTCTATCAACTGAAGAAGTCACTTTATGGCCTCAAGCAGGCTCTGAGGGCATGGCATGCCAAGATGGACTCCTACCTTTTTTCAAAGAAATTTTTACATTGTAAATCATCCCAGAATGTATACATGCTCAAGACGCCTGATTCACTTCTACTTTTAGTTCTGTATGTCGATGATTTGTTGATCACCAGTTGCTCGACTTCAATGATTGCTTCAGTCAAGCGGATTCTTCATGACAGGTTTTTGATGATGGACATGGGTCCACTACACTTCTTCCTTGGACTTGAGATCAGTTAGGATGCATCAAGCATCAAACTATCTCAATCCAAGTATGCACAAGATCTCCTTGAGAGATTTCACATGACAAACTGCAAGTCTGCTCCGACTCCCTTTCTATCAATATTCAAACTTGAGGATGGCGGGGAGACTCCACTGGTTGAAAACACATTGTACATACAACTAGTGGGGAGCTTTTTGTATCTCACACACTCCAGACCAGACCTCTCATATGTAGTTGGCGCAATTTCCAGGTTCATGCAGGAGCTGCATGAGCTACATTGGAAAGATGCAAAGTGTATACTTTGATACATACAGGGCTCCATCACCTTTGGGATTCATTATGTAGAAAATTCTACATTAGATCTCATCGATTTTATTGATTCTGAATGGGTTGCCGATAACATTGATTGCAAGTCCACATCTACTTACTCACTCAGTATTGGTTCTGGGCCTATCTGTTGGTCAAGCAAGAAACAAGTTTCCATTACTCTATCTTCAGTTGAGGAAGAGTACAGAGGGGTATTTAACATAACCATTTAGGCTATGTGGCTACAACATTTTCTCACTGAGTTGGGCATTCAGTTTCATCGGTCGATCATCATCTAGTGTGATAACTAGAGGAATCTGAAGTTCTGGAAAGATCCAGTTTAGAGGCAGCAGACGAAACACATTGAGATCCACATTCACTACATCCAGGACTTAGTACACAAGGGTATCATCAAGTTATAGTTCTTTCCTTAAACAGAACAAACAACAGACATCTTTAGCAAGACCTTCACTAAGCAGAAATTCCATTCTCTGCGAAGTCATCTTGGAGTGAAGGACACGGTTTCCTAGCAACTGTAGTTCTTATTTTTTTACATACATTGTACCTTGAGGGGGGGGGTTTCCCATGAGGTTTTCCCTCTTTCCTCACTTTATTTTCAGTGTATCTTTTGTACTTGGGTACCTAACATGGCCTCGTTGCCAGGACCCAATATTTATTTTCNCCATAGTGATGTTCAGGGGGGGTGTTGGATTTACTTCACACACACCTAGGATTTCTTTTTCCTAAGGTTTTTATTTGTTTATTAGTCATAATTATTCATTATCTAGTCTCCTATATTTTAGGAGAGAATATTCCACCTAGAGAATATTCTCTTTTAGTTGACACTTCAGTTTGACTAGTTGAGTTGAGTTTAGATGTTGCATTATGATCATCACCATGCAAAATTGGGATCATCACCATGCTAATTCGAACTTGCCTTGGTATCATTACCAGAGTGGTTCATTAGCCTTGATTCCCTGATTTAACTCCTCACTACTCTTTGTTCAGTCAGCTAACTAAAGACTAGTTGACTAGTTAACTCAACTAGGTGGTAGTTCACTCTCCTAACTGCCTGAGAGACTAGAATAGGTGCCAGTTCACTCCCATAACTACTGGTGTGTGTCCAAATCACTCTATACTACCACTATGGTGACTTGGTTCACCTCAAGTCAAACGCATTGATTTATACAAAGTATATCATTTGTAAATTATTCATTATTCATAACGGTTAATGATAATTCTTTCATTATTTCTCTCCTTCTTCTTATTTCTTCTATTCTCTTTGCAAATGTGTGTATTATTATTTATTTAGATCGATTTTGTGTAGGTTCAACACATTTATAGATCTCCTGTCCTCTGCGGAGTAAGATCTCAAGGCTCTGTGCATGTAGTTGATTGACTAAAGATAATAAAAGAGAAGAAGAGTTGGTGGACATAGCCCAAGGGTGGGGGTGAACCATGTATATCTTGTGTTATGGTTGCTATGTGATTTATGGTTATTCTTTTTTCTATATTATTGGATTCTTAGTGCACTAATGTATGATTAGAAGGATCTAATGTGGTATCTTAGTACTGAATAATGTGAATGAATGCTAGATCTAATCTATGTTGATATGATTATTACTTGAATCTATTGGATTTGTGTAAATACTACGATGATATGTTGTTAGGTTTTAGTTGCGTTGTAAACTAAGGCTGAATATTAACGAACTATAACTATTAAGTGCTCTGTTAAGGTGTTGTAATCATAGATCTGTGTCCCAGTTAAGGTTTCAGACACTGGAGTCCTGAAACCACCCCTACCTCTACCTCGGGTGAGACTTCATATGCTTTGCAGGGGTTGCTAAAAGGGTCGGTAGTTAGGGTTTTGTTGGTGCGTTGTTGTAGTATTGAACCCTGGGTCTACCCCTGTGCCAACAAATGGTTCTATTGTCGAGACCTGAAATTGTGATTGTTGGGAAATGAGGTAAAGAAAAATAGAAAGGCATTGTTGTCTTAGTGCGCAGTATTCTACTTGACCTGTAAATCTCTATGCTTAAAAGAGAAGTCAGATCTGAACAAAATATGTAAGATCTTGAATCTTTGTGCTTTGGTAAAAGGTAAGAATAGTGAAAAGTTTTAGATCTGGAAGCTTTCTGCTCTATCGAAAGTAATATTAGTGGATTTTTTTGTTTGAAGAGTATGGATCTAGGTATGCTTGATAAATGTTATCCTAGTCTGAAAACTAGGGTACAACTAGAAGAGAAAAGACTTGATATGAGTAGATCCGATAGAAATAATGAAAGATATGTTATTCCTATGCATAGAAAGAATGTTTGGACTAACAAATGGATGCAGGATCCTAGAGATAATTTTTTGCAGGTTAGCTACTATGATCCTAGTGCACAGTATAGGAAAGGTTGGGGATCATTTAAAAAAAAATTAATATTAACCCTTTTCTATAGTTGCAGAAGACCGGGACATCTTGCTAAGGAATGCCCTAGAAGAAGACCTAGTTGTCTTTTTTGTAAAGCTATGGACCATGAAGTTCTAGATTTCCCTAGAATTAATGCTAAGCTTGACATAATGAATATGAGATAAGAAAACCTTGAGGAAGGTCACGAAACTGAGACCATGGTAGAACCCTTGATAGAATCAGAGACTGTACTACTGCAAATGAAAGATACCCTAAATGATCACAGAGATATCAACTTATCAGAGATATTAAAAGAAAAAGTATGCATAGAAGAAAGAATAAGAGACTTTGACATAGAGTGTGTTCTGGATGAGGAAACACAGGTAAATATCATGACAAAAATAACTTGGGAAGCTTTAGGAAAGCCTGATACAATTCCTTCATTAGGAGGAATATGACTATTCAAGGGAAATATGATAAACCTATGTGGAAGACTCACCCAGGTATCTATGAGTGCTCATGGAGCTTCGACGGAGGAATATTTTGAGGATGATAGGTTCATTGAGGAAAACACTCCATTTACTATGTTATTAGGAAAAACCCGGATCGAGAAAGATCAAACCGGAAGAAAAAAAGAGGAGGCATGAGAATAAAAAAAGAAGGAATTAAAAGATTTCATGACTAGGAGGATAACACACTTGATTGCATAACATGAGAACAGATTGAAGCTACTTAGAACCATAAACTCGGATCACGAAGTTGAAAGAACACAAGAATATTCATAGACATGTAGAGCACCTTCCCCAGATAAAGAAGTAATATTACTCTATAGTCCTATGAAAGAATATCAACAACGCAAAGATGCTATGCCAAAAGAAGACAATAATCAGAATGGAAAGAGGAATACTAAGATGAAGATCACTGGGAAGAAGGCTAGAAAAATGAGTAAGAAGAGAGCAAAGATCAAAAAGTTACAGACAGGCCTAGAGGCAACTTCACGAAAGGAAGATTTGCAAAATTGGAACTTCGCCATGATATCATAACAACGCCCCATGGAAATTAACCATGATGAAGCGATATGATCGTTGGAAGCATTATAACTGTTGGACTGACGTTCCAGAATAGTTAGAACAATAATTATGACTAGAAAGCTCTCCATCGGACCATTGGGACCACAGTGCAATGGACATAACTACATTGATGGAAAACTTCTTATCCGTTGGAGAGATCCGTTACATCGTGTTTACTTATTCCGTCGACTTTTCTACCAAGAACACTTTTCTAAATTGTATCATAACTAACAAGAGAACCCATTTCTACCGCATTGTGCTTAGTGAGCTTGACACCGATTTTATTTTTGAGCACTCATCCATCCACCCACGTTTTTCAATCGAGAGTGTGCATGTTGGACGAGCTCAGTGCTATGGATAGGTCAGTCAATGAATTTTTAATTGATATGATGGCTAAGAGAGTGATGTCTATAGGAGTTCAAGATTCATCGATGTGAGGAGTGAAAGCCTCTATGTAGATTGCTCGTGGATCCAGACCATCCTGACTGACAATAGAGAAGAGAACCAAGAACAAAGACGATCTAGAAAATGTGAAGTTAATATCGACCATATTACCTTACTACATCCCACCTCTAGTCAGCGCGGTGAGTCATGATAGTGTCCCAAGGGACTTTGATTACACCATGGTTACTGTGTACCTCCGGAAGGGGATACGTGCAGTCAAGACGCAATAAGATAAGATCGCAACATTGAAGTTCAGTGACTTCAACCTAGGTGACCGAAAGAATTATAGAATTATTTCTCCTTACAAGTATCTGACCAGGACGAAGGGGAATAACTCAAAAATAATCCCCCAACCATGGACTATGAACCTCATCCAGTCCACCCTCTTGAATGTAATGAAAATCCCACACTTTGGAAAGCACCAAGAGGTTAACACATGAATTAATCTCCTCCTCTCATGTTACCATGGTGGCTATATATGTATTTATAGATGCATCACAATCGATCCAACGTTAATCCATAGGATCACTGGGTTGAGCATGCAAGGACGTGACCCACAAGACTTCTACCTAGGGAAGGCTTCTGACCATGCCCTGGCATAGAGAATTAAGGACACTTACGACGATGTAGAAAAGGGAACCCGAGGCTACAAGGTAGCTTCCATCCAGAATGGAACAGTGCGCTTGGCCTGCCAGCTCATCATAGGGAAGCTAGTAGGGAAGACCCGACCTACACAAGTCACAGGATTTGTTATTGACCTAGCTGGGAAATGTGTAGAAGGACTCCAGATGAACTGGGTGAATGACTTGGTCAACCAGCTGGAATTAGATTTCCACGAAGCTCAGGATGAGGGATATGAATTCCACTTTAGCTAACTCTTTATCCTCATCACATTTACCACTTGGGAAATGCCAGAAGGTGTGACCTTCCTAGACAAGGAGTTGTTTAAGCTGCTCGCTGCGAAGTTCACCACTCTTTGGTATTCACATGATATGGGAAAATAGTGGCAATCAAATTCAGTCTTTCATATGTATTATCTCCAACTGAAGAGGGCTATCAAATTTGTCCCTCACATGATGCTGAACACCCTGCATCAATTCCGACCCCTCATGAAGTTCTGCATAGATCGACACTTCACTTATATCACGACACTCACAGATGAGCACAAAGAAGTGCTTCAATCATACTTCAAGCTCACAGAGGAGGACCTTGAAGAGATCACCAAATATTAGTCTACAGAAATCATCATGCCCACATACCCCACAAAAATGTCAGACGTTGAACTAATCGATATCCCTGAGACCACTCATGAAGCAAAGGATATTCCTGGACCCAAGAGAAGGAAGGATACCTAGGAGGTTCAAAACTTGAGTAGCACATCGAAAGGAACTCCTTCAATATCACCTAGATGATGGGGTGATGATGAAGTAGAAGAGACAAAGAGAAAAGAAGACCAGCAGAAGAAAGGAAAAGTAACACCGCCTAGGGACCCTGTTGATGAGGATGATCCCCTAAAGAAAAGGAAGGTTTCTCCCATGAAACCCACTTCCCAAAAGAAATCTTGAGAAACCTTGACTAAGATGTAGACTATGCTCACTGTATATGTCTTGGACTTTATCATCGTAGTTGTAGTAGATGCCTCGAAGGATATCTTGTAGAAACATGAATCCAAGAAACAAAAGATGTATGATAGAATTGACGTTGAACTAAGAGGGGTAAAATAGGACCTTCAGTCCAACCACACAGTATCCATTGTGCCCCCTCCATTAGAAGAACTTTATTTGGGAGATGAGTCTGCCCAACTCTACAGACTAGCTGATGCAACCGAAGCTCACCTTCATTGTGCATAGGAAGAAACTGAATAGGCCATAGAGGCCCTAAATAAAGTACAAAAAGTAGTCATAGATAAACACCGAGTTGCGCAAAAAGAAAAGGCTTCCCTCCAAACTAATTTTGAAGAAGAGAAAGCATAGATCCAGCAAGATAAAGAGTAGTTTTTCATAGTGCAGATGACAGTAAAAGAAGCAGTCAATAGAGAACTTCACTCTGTGATAGGTTTAGAACAAAAGGATGAAGACCCAGTGGAACATCAGGTAGAGCAGCTTGCAGAAGTTATCCAACAACTTCAATAGAGAATCACAGACCTCGAGCTATGAATAGTGCCAAGTACCCTGTAGGACGTGCAAGATCAATGAGAAGCCACTACCCAGAGCATAGTCAAGAGGATCAAAGCATTCACTCTAGAATGCAAACAACTAAGTGCTCACACCACAGAGAATTATGAGTGACTCATTGAATATACTGAGCTAAAGGTACTCAAGTCACAATTATAGGAGTCAAAGCAACAAGAAACAACAATACAGGTGTAGTTGAAGATCCTATCAGTAGTTGAAAGGATGAAGCAATCCCAGGAAAAATTCATTGCTCAATAGGAGGTCCACATCATTCAAACCAAAGTCATGAAAATGACTCAAAGGCTCCAACCAGTCTAGGACGAAGCTTTCCAATTGTTTGAGTAGATTGAAGGCTGAGGCGTAGAGTTGGAACAAGTAGTCACTACAGTCAAACAACATTTAGAGGGACCTGTCAACGAAGAAATCATCCAAGAGTTCACTGAGAAGGAGGACATAGCACAAAAAGAGGTCGAAGCAGCTCAAACCAAGCTCGAGGATTTTGAGGCACAAATACCCATACCATAGTGACTTGAGACGATTCACAGGTGAGTATTGGGGGCCTATTGGCCCTTGGCCAAGTATGAGGATCCTTGGTTATGTTTGACCTATTTTTGGAACTTTGATAGGCTGTCAAAGACAGAGCGCAAGTCGAAGAAAAGATCCCTGGATCTCGGCCCCTTTTTAGGGATTTTTGGGTTTTGGGCTTATGTAACGAGAATGGGGATGTTGGCCCATGGGTTTACCCATGTTTAGGCCCATTTTGTAATGTATAAATAAGTACCTAGGCGATGTAAGAAGAGGTCCGTGTGCTAAGTGCTAAGTGGAAGTGGTAACTATAATTGCTTTGTGCATACTGTGTGAGGATTGAAAAGCTACGTGCAAGTGATTGTAAGAGACTGTGGAAGGCTTTGTGTTGTAACTCAAGGAAGGAGAATCTAGCAAGGTGTGCAGATATCATGTCCTCTACGGAGTAAGATCTCAAGGCTCTGTGCATGTAGTTGATTGAATGAAGACAATAAAAGAGAAGAAGAGTTGGTGGATGTAGCCCCAGGGTGGGGTTGAACCTTGTATATCCTGTGTTTTGGTTGTTATGTGATTTATGGTTGTTCTATTGTCTATGTCATTGGATGTTTAGTGCATGGATGTATGTTGAGAAGGATCTAATATGGTATCTTATTACTGAATAATGTGAATGAGTGCTACATCTGATCTATGTTGATATGATTATTACTTGAATCTATTGGATCTGTACAAATACTGCGCTGATATGTTTTTAGGGTTTAGTTGCATTGTAAACTAAGGCTGAATATTAATTAACTGTAACTGCTAAGTGATATGTTAAGGTTTAGTAATCAGAAATCTATGTCCTGGCTAAGGTTTGAGACACTGGATTCATGCAACCACCCCTGACTCTACCTCGGGTGAGACTTCATCTGCTTCGCAGGTGTTGCCGAAAGGACCAATAGTTAGTGTTTTGTTGGTGCGTTGTTGTAGCGTTGAACCCTAGGTATGCCCATGCTCCAACACTTATTGCCTACACAGATGTAGATTGGGCTGGTTGTATTTATGACTGACGAAGCACCAGTGGAGCAACGTTCTACTTGGGTGAGTTTTTAGTATCATGGATAAGAAATAAACAATCATCGATATCTTTATCTACAACCGGGGTAGAGTATATTGCAAAAAAAACATGTTGTACATAGGTTCTTTGGATGAGAAAAACTATGACAGATATACAGGTTGATCATGATGATCCCATTCCAATATATTGTGATAATATAAGTGCCATTAGTAGCTCAAAGAACCCAATGATTCACTCCAAGACGAAGAACATTCCCATCAAGTATCACTTTGTATGGGAACAAGTTATAGAAAAGAACACCAGAGTTGAGTATGTGGGCACAAAAGAACAAGTAGCAGACATCTTTACAAAACCACTTCCACGGGAAAGAATTGAGTATCTTCACCAGAGACTAAGAGTTATTTCTACTCCAAAATGAATGATTTTGAATGCTCATCTTATATGTCTTAGATGTACACGAGGAAACACCATAAAGATGATAGTTCATTTAGGGGGAGAAACCCTAGATGCAAAGATACCTTTGCCATTGGTTGCAAAGGGGGAGATATTTATCAGATGCAGAGGAAAGACTCATGATTCCATGGGGGAGAAAAAGTCACAGAGATGTAGAGAAGAGAGGCATCGTTCCAGGGAGATTATGAGTGATATGAATTTATTATTTTATGACATGATTTCAATATTTCATTAGAGTGTTTCCATAGATCCCAAAGGGGGATATTGTTGATTAAGGTTGGTTGTCATTGATGTCAACACTTAAAGAATGTTCAGTCGAAAATTCTGGTAGCACAAATTTTTGGTTAATGGACCCAATTTTGTTTGATGTAAAGAAGACTCATTATTGTATTGTCATGGTTGATAATAAGTACACATGGATGAGCTCCAAAGTGGTCCCCTTATTGTGAAATAACTCATGGGAAGACACTTTGTGAATTGATTTATCTTAGAAGTATGGTTAGAGAACTCGTGCTTAATTGTGGAATAATGAGATGAAGGTCAGTGAATTTTTTAGTGAAACTATCCTAGATGGATAGTGCTTGTCATGACATTTCCGATAGAATGCGGAACATCACATAACTCTTCATGGTTAGCGAGTTATGGCCATCTGAAGTTGGAGAACCCTCATGATTCATCTAGAAGCCCAAAAAAGTCAAAGTGTTTGCAAAAGAAATTGTTTAAATAATAAAGTTAATGGAGAAATCCATCAAATAAGGAATTTGAGATGCTACATGAAAGTATAAATAAAAGGCAAGGCTATTTCATTTTAATCACACTTGAATATCATTGAATAACTATTTTTGTGAAAGGTATTATTGATAGAGAAAAATTGCAGCACAAAAGTACGGCAGGAAAAGTGCAGCAGAAAAAGCGCAGTAGAAAAAGTACGGCAGAAAAAAGTGTGATAAAAAAATCTCAGCAGAAAAATTGTGGCAGAAATATGCAACAAACAAATCACGGTAGAAAAAGTGCGGCATAAACATTGTGGCATAAAAAGTGTGGCAAAAAAATTGCAACAGAAAAATCACGTTAGAAAAATTGAGTTAGAAAAATCATTGTAGAAAAAGTGCGACAGAAAAATGCGACGGAAAAATTGAGGCAAAAAAAGTGAGGCAAAAAAATCACGGCAGGAAAAGTGCGGCAGAAAAATCGTGGAAACAACATGGTTGGGGTCTATTTATGAGAGATATGACACATCTTGTTTGAGATATGTTTTGTGATATAGGGTTTATCTCTTGAGATGGTATTGGATGTTCAATATTGTTGCATATATCAGATTTGTTGAGGGATACAGTTGGTATTTTGTTGTTGGTATTTGGCATATGGGTATTGGTCTTTTGGTTGTAATGTGTTCCTAAAGTTTTTGGTTTAGCTTGAGGCTACATAACAGTGAGGTTGTGGCACATGCTTTTATGTAAGGGTTTATGGTATTTGGTTTATGGATAGGGTGATGAATTTTTTATGGTTATATTGGTGTATGTCTTTGGTATATGGTTGAGGTACATGTTGGGTACATGGTTGAGACAAGTATTTGATGAGTTTGCGCATACATGAGGTGTATAGTTGATGATGCTGGTACATCTTGATGAGTTATAGTTGATGTACAGTTGATGTGTAGTTTATGCATGGTACATGTTGGTTCAAGTTATTGGTACAAGTTTTTTGGTGCAGGTTGAATGGTACAGGTTGTTATAGGTTATTGGTACAGGTTGACAGTGACAGGTTGACAGTGGTAGTGGTTGATTCAGTGACAATGATAGGTTGTCTACATTTGGCATTTGTATTTCAGGGCGGTTGGACGGGGCAAGGACAAGTGGTTGTAGCCACCTTCTGTTTGTAGCCGAAGAATATAGGGGGTTGTAGCCTCCTTCTGGTTGTAGCCAAAGAATTGGGGAGTTTGAACTTCCCTCCGGTAGTAGCCTAAATAACTAAGGGTTTGGAGCCTATTTCCAGTTGCAGCTGGAAAACAAAGGAATTTGGTGCTTCCAATGAATGTAATTCTTCAAGACATACAAGAAAATCATTTCATGGTTTTCTCTCACTTTGGATTTCCAGATAAAAACACAGGTGTATTGTGTATGTGTGTGATTGCTCATTTTTTTATTGTTTATTTACTCTGTAACTATTGGATGATAATTCTACATTGGTATAACACTTTAATTTTTGGTGAAAAAGGATTAGATTGCTCTATTACTGATTCACCCCCCCCCCCGCCCCCCTCAGTAATTCAACAAATACTTGAGGCATTCTTGGTATGGATGTTGTCATATGGTTTATGTTGGTTGATTGACTGAATGAGAAACACTCTTATGTTTTAGTACTGATATGGTTGCCATATTATACTGGTTACTTATACATAAGTATTATATGGTTGGAGAGCATGAGTAAGTTGTTGGGCAACATAGATGTGTTGTGATTGGTTATGGTACATATTGGACAATGAAATGCAGAAGTGGATGTGACAAAGGCTATAAAATATCTGAGTTTTCATGGACAGAGGAAACCCTAGTTCTTTAGTAGGCATATGTAGGATACAGTACAGATATGCCACATACATACGGAGATGCACTATTGGTAGGGCAGGTACATATGCATGTTGCACTACTAACAGGTCATGTACCTGTTGACAGATTGGTATCTGTTGAGGATTGAATCCTCTTCTCAGGTCTTGTTTATTTCTGTAAGTTGAGTCTTGCATTGAGAGTTGGTGCTCTTGTGGAGTTGATACGTTATTCTGTTGTTTCTCATAAAACCCCAAGGATTGTAGTCCATAATAAAAAGAAACATTTTACATACATCTTGTGTTCTTTGTGGTGATGGCTTATTGATGATCTCTTTTGTTGATATATGTTTACGTACAATTGGTTATAAATTGAGAGTAAGAAGTGATGAGAGAATTGTGTTTGCTAACTAAGGATTTTTTGTGAAATAAAGAAAAAAGAGCCCTTCACTGATTCACCCCCCCTCTCAGTGTGATCGATGTGTCCAAAAAATGGTATCAAAGCCGGCCTTCACTATAAGAGTTAACAAGATTGGAGGATATCCATGGACACACAAATGGATGATGAAGTTCCAATCCTTGATGAGAAAAAATATTCAGCATGGAGAATAGAAATGAAAGGGTATTTGAAAGAAAAATGAGGAGGTGTTTGGAAAAAAAATATTGGTGGATCAGTTCCCTTGAAGAGTAAGTCAAAGTTTGCAGCTCAAAAGGAAGAAAACAATAATTATGCATTGGCTCTCAAGACCATTTTCAATGGAATCTCAAGTTTTTTCAAACAAAGCATGGTGTAATGCACTTATGCCAAGGATCTATGGCTAAAGCTAAAGAAGACATACCAAGAAAAAAATGAATACACTAGATACAATTCCATCAAGAACAATAAAGGTAGAGAATATCCCAATTACAATAATTCTAAGTGTGATGATGTTGAGTGTTTCTCTACAAGTGAAGAAGAAAACATAGAAGAAGTTTGTGTAGAATCAGATGACAGTTATCCTATAGTTGAGAAGGAATATTTGTTGGAACTTAAAGTAAATTTTTATCTAGGTTAGAAGATGTTAGCAATGAAATAGGATATTACTCAATTTGTTTTGTCTATCTTGAAAAATCCAATGATGTCCTAGAAAAGTACTCAAGATATACCATGGCATTAAAGAAAACCCTCAAAGAACAAGAAGAAAGTAAAAAGACTCAATTACAAGAAAAATAAGAAGAGATCAAAAGACTAAAGAATGAAATAAAAGAAAATAAGAAGATAGATTATGAGATTAGAAAAAGTTTTGAAGTTAATGTCAATCTCAAGATCCAAATTGAAGATGCCAAAAGAGAAGAGGAACTATTACAGGATCAAGTAAGTGAAAAGGAAGAGTCATGCCATAAGTTGGAAGCTGGAGTTGTTGATCTTAGAAATAAAGTAGAGAATTCAAACAAATTCTTGAATAGATCAACAATCTTGAATGGAATCTTGGATAGTCAAATATCACCAAATGATAAATCAGGTCTTGGATACAACAAAGAAGCTACACATTTTGAAACAAGCACCTCAAAGAAGCATGATGTAAGTCCTTGATTCTCAAAAGATGGCAGTAATGTTGCAAGTCAACCATCTACACAAGGCAAGGAAACTTTCAAAGGAACAAAGAAAGGAAGAATCAAGAAGCTTTCTTTACACCTCAAATCAAATTTAAAAGAGAGACACCTTCAAGATGGACAACAAAGAAAACATAGGAAAATGTTTTTCATGGTCATTGTTATTCATGTAATGAATATGGTCACAAAGACTTAGATTGAAGACATTATTCAAGGAAAGATAATGGAGGGTTTCATAACACCCTAAGGTGTTGGATATGTAATCAAGTGGGACACATTGCTTCTCATTGTCACACCATGAGATGCTACAATTGTGTCGGATTTGGCCACAAATCCTAGGATTGTTGGAACACAGGAAGACAATCCATGAGGAGTGTTTCATATAATATGACTAGAAGAACACATGATGCTAGAAAATAATAAAATGTTGGAAAGATGGAAGCTTAGAGATCAAGTTATGAGAAACTGGGACACCTTCAGAAGTGGTTGAAGAAGAATGAACAATCAAAATAGAATGGCATCCCTAAGGCAAGCTCAATCTTGAATTATTCTGAGGCATACCCATGTTACAATGATAACATTGGCATACATATGCAATATATATGTATAGAAAACCGTGTACCCATGGTGAAAGCCTTGGGAATTAGGCTATGAAAATGAGTTGTCACTTGGTGTGATGGTATAACTCTATTTTGTAGGTTCTGACATGGTTTGTTGCAAGTTTTCATGATTATATGTTGGCATGTGTATTTGATGTATGTATGGTCATGACATATGGTTGAGTGTTGAATGTCTATCTTGGATGCATGGTACTAACCCTAGAGTGTGGATTGAGATATTTTTCTCCTGATACAAAATATTGGTTATAACAGTGAAGTTAGGGAACTTTGGTTATGAGATATATCATGATGATTATAGCTAGAGATATCATTGATCTATTGAGGGACACTCTTAGTACATGTCTAGAGGTACTATTGTATGCTTAGTACTTGATGTGGTGAATGTTTTTTGAGGCATATATGTTATGATACATGGTTGGTACATATGTGAGTTCCATTGATGATGTATTGTTAGAAGCATATTTGTTGGATGTCTTGGTGAATGCATTTGGAATGTGGTTGAGCTACATATTGGGACATGAAGTTGGTGAGTTGATGAGCTGGTTATGTTGTACATCATTGATAAGTTATAGCTTGATATATATTTGGTGTATGGTTGATGCACTTTCTTGGTACAGGGGGTGATACATGCTTAGTGCAATGTTGATGCACTCATAGATGGTATATGTTTGTGGGTGATAGTACTTGTCTAAAGTACATCATTGGTATTACTTGTTTAGAATATACTTTGGTACATGATGTATGGGATTATATAGTTGAGACACTTGTTATGATGCTTGATTGATATATTGATGTTTGAGATACATGGTTGTGGCACTTGGTTCATGGTAGAAGCATGTCATGAGTGATATGACACTTGTTTGAGGCACACCGTTGACATGTTGATAGAGGAATTTGGTTGGTACACAATTGGCACATGTTCTTGGCATATGGTTGATACAATCCATTAATGATATCTTATGGAATATTGTATGGTATTGATGTACATGGTTGATGAAGATGGGCATTGTGCATGGTTGGCACACAATATGGCATAGGATGTACATGGTTGATGTTATGTTGATGATTCTCTATTGATTCATGTATGTTATGGAACGTGTTTGATGCATGTACAGGTCCAAGGATTGTCATAGAAAGAAAAAATCATTCTTGAGTAGTTGATCTATGTTTCGGTTGAGCAGTAGTGTTTGCAACGTAAGCATATTGTAGTGGTAGCATATTATTCATAGTGCATAGAATATAAGGGGAGACATACCCACATGGGTAGTCATTCTTATTCCCATGATTCTAGGAGGAGATATTTATTAGATGAAAAGATAAATGCTTGGAGAAAGAGCACAGAGGCATGGTTCCAGGGGGAGCGATGGTCATAGGCGGAGCATGAGAGATATGTCTTCAAAATTACAATAGAGTGATGTACCTTGTTCAAAAGGGGAGATATTATTCAGAGGAATATCAAAGGCATCCATACAAGGGGAGCATCCCCAAGGAGAGTTTAGACAGGGGGAGAAGTCCCAAGAAGAGAACTACCCTTTTCCATTGATGTCAAAGGGGGAGAGATAGTAACATTGATGTGATTGAGATGACCATTGATGAAGCGAAATGCCATGTCTACATGTTTCCATCAATGATTGGTGT
This sequence comes from Picea engelmannii, assembly GCA_009831015.1. Classification (NCBI taxonomy): domain Eukaryota; kingdom Viridiplantae; phylum Streptophyta; class Pinopsida; order Pinales; family Pinaceae; genus Picea; species Picea engelmannii. The sequence goes on along the minus strand of ML782367.1, from coordinate 4,074 downwards.
TGACATCAATGTTGGTATTGACCTCAATGCCAAAGGGGGAGACTGTTGCATTAGGTTGTCATTGATTTCAAGTGGAGTCATAGTTGTATGATTTAGTGATTGATGGATCATGTAGTTTCATTGATGTCAAGTGGAGTCATAGTTGTATGATGACATGCATAGATCAAGCTGGATCAATGTGTTTCCATTGGTATAGGATGCATACATGAAGATGGATCAATGTGTTTTCATTGATATGTGATGCATAGATGTATTGATGCCTAGATTAATATAGATCAATGTGTTTTCATTATTATGCATAGATGGATTGATGCATTAATGTATTGATCGTTGGATCATGTGGTCATGCATGGAATAGATGACAAAGGGAGAATGCCATAGTGATGTGTTGTCATGGGTTATTACAGTTGGATTGATGTAAAGATGACTCATTATTGTCTTGTCATGGTTGTTAGGAAGTAAAAATGGATGAAATCCAAAGTGGTCCCCTTATGGAGAAATCCCTCACAGGAAGACACTTTGTAGTTGAGTCATCCTAGAAGTATGGTTAGATAAACCAAGATTAATTGTGGAATAATGAGATCACGATCAGTGAATTTTTTAGTGAACCTATCCTAGATGGATAGTGTTTGTCATTCCATTCCTGTGTTATGTGGAATGTCACATAACTCCTCATGGTTAGAGATTTATGGCCATGTGAAGTTGGAGAACTCTTGTGAGTCATCTAGAAGCCCCAAAAGGTCAAAGTAGTCAAAGTGTTTGCAAATAAACAACTATTTAAATAATAAAGTGAAGTGATGAATTCAAAGAGGATGAAAAGGAATTATTTAAATAAGAAATTTAATAGACAACTTAATAATTATAGAAAGTGGTTATAAGTGGGTTAAACTTAAAATAAGGAAAGTGCGTTAAGTGGACAAATGGAAATGTGGACAAAGTGGCAGAGTGGACAAAGTTGGTTATGTGGAAAAAATCGATATATGGACAAAGTGGCTAAGTGGATGCTTCTAAAGGAAGCTACTTGGAGAGTATAAATAAGAGAGAAAGGGTCTCTTGTCTAAGCATATTTCTTGAGCATATTGAAGATCTATACTGGGTGAAAGATTCAATACGGGTACTCATAGGCGCATCAAATTTTCCATAAGTCTCAGATATTGACGAAAAAAGTTTTGGAAGTTTAGAAACCCTAGTTTCTGAAGGAGTACACAGATTACAGTGAGCCAAAGAACTTACATACGTGGGTTGCAGTGAGGAAGGACGAGTACACATGTGGGCTGGAGGAGATCAAAGCTTGTAAAGTTGGAGAGAGTCATGGAGACTTGAGTGAGAGCTGGTGCCAAGTTCCTAAAGTATGAAGAAAATTCCAAATCAACATTCTATGGGTTCATATCTGTCATAGAAGCTTTTGGTATGGTTGCATATTTGTCTTGATGGATACTTTTTCTTATTCTGTGGTGAATACTTGAGACATTATTGGTATGTTTGTTGTGATATGGTTTATTTTAGATGATTGACTGAATGAGAAACACTCTTATGTTTTGGTACTGATATGGTTGCCATAATATATTGATTACTTATACATAAGTATTGTATGGTTGAGGATCATGAGTAAGTTGTTGGGCAACATAGATGTGTTGTGATTGGTTATGGTATGGATTGGACAATGAAATGAATAAGTGGATGTGACAGAGGCTGCAGAAGATATGAGTTTTCATGGAGAGAGAAAACCTTAGTTCTTCAGGAGACATACCTAGGCTACAGTACAGATAGGCCGCGTACATATGTGGGTTGCACTATTGGTAGGGTGCATACATAGGTATGCTTCAATACTAACAGGTCACGTAGCAGTTGATAGATGGTTATCTATTGAGAATTGAATCCTCTTCTCATTTGGTGGTGAGTTGTGTAAGATGAGTCTTACATTGAGAGCTAGTAATATTGTAGTGTTGATACTCTATTCAGTTGTTGCTGATAAAACCCCAACGATTGTAGTCCAAAATAAAAATAAAAATTGCACATACATCTTGTGTTATTTGTTTTATTTATGGTGATGGCTTATTGATGATCTCTGTTGTTGATATATGTTTACATACAACTGGTTATAAATTGACAGTGACAAGTGATGAGTGAATTGTGATTGCTAACTAATGAGTTTTTTTGAAGGACAAGTAAAACAACCCTACACAGATTCACCCCCCCTCTCAGTGTGATCGGTGTTTCCAACATTTCTAGTGTGGGTTCTCCTCTATGGCTCAAGCTAGGGTCTCCCATGTCACTCATGTGTCTCATTGTCGATCCTATATTACTCTCTGTCGCTCTCTATCTCATCGTGTCTCTTGTTTTGGATATTGTAGTCAGAGTTAGGTGGGTCTGATCAAAATGATTCGATGTTGGGGTCTTGATCCTATTAGGGTTTTTTTTTTTTTGTTTTCTTTGATTTTTCAACTTGATACAGGTTTTCAATTTCGATAGGTTTTATAAAATATGTATTATTAAAACTCCATATAATATAAAAAATATATTATACAATTTCTATTTTATAATATAAATTTTACTATATAAAAATTATATAATACAATTTATAATAAAGTTATATATATAATACAATGTATATTAAGTTTTTATATATAATACAATTTATATTAAGGTTGTTGTGATTATAGGGTTTATGGGTAAAGGTTTAGGTGTTAAACATTTTGGGGGTTAACTAGGTGTAAGGGGTTAATGGACTTAGGAGTTACCAATGTTAGGGATTAGATGTTATATATATAAGTTCTTAGGCTAATATGGTTTTGTAGGTTAGTGATTTGGTCACGATATAAACGATCATATTAATATGATGTAAAGTGGTTACAGTGATTAGGGATGTCATCATCGACAATGATGATGACAATGATAACTAAAATGGTGATGATGATAATGATCATCATGACGATGATGACATTGAAACTAATTATGATGATGACAATGAAAATTAAAATGACAATGACAATGATCATGTTGATGATGAAAAATATGGTGATGATCACAATGATGACAGTGAAAATGCAAGAAAGAAATGATGATGGCATTGACGATCTTGATGATGATAGTGACAATCATGACAATGGTGAAAATGACGATGATGATAGTAATGATGATGACAATGTCGATGACAATATTGATCACAATGAAGATGACGATGATCATGGCCATGACGACAATGGAAGGCAATGGAAAATATGGAAATTATTACATTCATGATGATGATGAAAATGGAAGACAATAAAAGATATGGAAATGTTGACATTCATGATCACAATGACAATGAAAATGATCATGATCACAATGAAAATGTAAATGATGATGGCAATGATGATGAAAATATGATGATGATGATGATAATGACAATGTAATAAAATGATGATGGAATTTCCAATTTTGATGATGACAATGACAACTAAAATGGTGACAATGATGATGACAATATTGTTCATGATATCGCTGACAATTCCACCTAAAATACTTACATTTAATAATCTCTAAAAACAATAGCATTAAGTGAATAATAGAAATACCTTAATGAGATCCTCTTGGTTTAGAGAATAATTTATTCTCTACTAAACAAGGCCAAACATGTAAAGGTAGAAGCTCATTTGGCCCCTCCCCCCCCTACATCACTCTTAATTCCCCATACCCAATAACTCATATTAATTTAAACAAAAACTGCACAACTAATAATCTATACTATAAATAATTTTTTTCCTAAAAGTATTTACAATCACTTCTTTAATTTATGTTTCTTAGTTTTCATAAAAGTATTTAGTAAATAATAATACATACATTGGTCTTTATCCCCTTTAGTTTTTTGGCCCTCTTATGGTCATGACCCATGACTATGCATCATCTCCACCATTGTACTAATTATAGTACTACTACGTACCAGTGGATGATGTTGCATTATAGGGGCATCCATTACAAAAACAAAAAGTGTTAGAAGGACATGACTATAAGTTATTAATATTCATATGTGCAGTGTTTCGTTAATACAAACATCAAGACTATCTTTTTTACCTGGAGGAGTAGTCAACATGA
>ML782366.1:332919-357270 GCA_009831015.1 Picea engelmannii | reverse complement strand
ATTAATACAACCAACTATACCAAGGCTTCCATATGTTCCAATTTATCAATGCGCCAACCCTTGTCACTATCCCCATTTCACATATAACAATTTGCTATGGATACCACTAATCTTGCAAGTAAACCAATGTGCACAACAATTGTTTAAAAACTCCAATGTGGCATAACTCAAGTCACCACATCACACATATAACTTAAGCATGGAGTTTAGATCTTGTCTCAAAATAATTGTAACATAATAATACTTCTGAGTGTTATATAAAACAAGACCATTCCCTTTTAAATCATATTCCCCTTATCATCATATTTGATTAATCATTTCGTCAGATATTTTAAACGCAAATAAACTGTAGGGATCATCTCAGCCAACTCATAAGCATGTAAAGAATATTTTTTGTTTTTTTGTCATAGTCATACAAGTTTCACCAAGGGTCCCACCCATTAGTATTTTATTAAATATAGTTAAATAACAATTCATAAGGTGTTTGCAACCATTTGCAAGAAGGTACCCTATGTTGCGCTTTTGAGCATCAACAAACTGGTGACTCCACAAGGAAATATATTTCCAATAGATTAAGAACTTAGAATATTCAATTTCGCAGATTAGTGAACATAAATCAAATTTTTTTTTACCAGAATGATTATGCAACAAGGGGAAAATGATGGATTAAGGGGAAAAATGATCTGGGACTTTGGGAATAACTCATGAAAAGTGTTACGTATGAGGGGCTTTGGTCATGTATGCACAAAATTCGATCGGTCATAGTAAAAGTGTTTCTTGTTTTAAGGAGAATTGTTTTGGTATTCTCCCAGGATGGAGGGAAGAAAGGGCTAGCAAAAAGTAGGGAAGAAAACCAAATCATCTATCTAACAGTATTACTAGAAGGAAAAAGCAATTTCAACGATGTCTAAAAGGAGGACATCATGATAGTTGTGTAACTTAGTTGTTATTGATCAACAATATTTATAGAATGGCATCGTTGTGGTGAGACTGATCCAAAAATTAATTATGATAAACAAAAAGAAAACAACAAAAAAACAAAAACAAAAGGAAAACAACAGAAATTGAAAAAGTAGAAATGAAACAACAAAAAATGACCCATCAATTAAACAAATAAAAACAAAATAGCGAAATAGAAAACTAAATAGAGCAATGATTTCCATATGGCATTTATCATTCAAGTTGGTTCCACATAATGTTTCAAGTGGGAGCCATTGGTACTATAGGAAAACAATCGCTCTTCCAAGTCTTTTAGAAGATAAGATTTTGCACCTAGGACAAAAGCGATTTTGAAAGGACCTAGCCATAATTTCTGAAACTTTGAATGTCTTCCTCTATCAGCATGGGATGAGTCCCAAATCAAGACTTTCTCATTTACTTTAAATTTGAAAGCTTTTGCTTGTTTTTTAAAATATTTCTTCACGGTTTGTTGTCTTCTCTTTATGTTTTCCAAGGCAAACATTTTTTGTTCTTCTAAGGCTAATAATGCATTTATCCTTTGAGGGACATTGGAAGAATTTAATTCTTCGATCTGTAGCATTAGCCGTAGGGAAGAAAGTTCCAGTTCAGTAGGCAGAATGGCTTCTTGACCATAAACAAGCTGAAAGGGAGTACAACTTGTGCTTACCTTGGTGGTAGTGTGATCTTCCCAAAGGGCGTAAGTAAGGAGGGTGTGCCACTGACGAGGCTTATCTTCAATGATCCTCTTTATGATCCTAACCATATTTTTGTTAGTAGACTCATATTGCACATTTCCTTGAGGGTAATAAGTTGAGGAAGTGAAATGTTTGAACCCCAGTTTAGCTAAAAATTGAGCCAATTTTGCGGAAATGAAAGAGAGACCATTGTCCATAATAATCTATAAAGGAATGCCAAATCTGGAGAAGATATTAGTTTCCAAGAAAGAAATTACCTATTCATCCTATGAGTGGCTAAGAGGAACAACTTCAGTCCACTTAGTGAAATAATCAGTGGTTGTCAAGATAAAAACCTTCTTTGCTGAAGACGGAGGATTAATAGGACCAATAAATTCTAGACCCCATTTAGAAAAGGAAAAATCAGGAAGGACAGGTTGCAAAGGCATAGCAAAAATACGTTCTTTCCCAACACAAGATCTTGCGAATTTATAAAAATATAGAAAAATTGAAGGCCAATAATAACCATTTCTGATGATTTTAAAAGCAATAGATTTAGTAGAAAAGTGGTCACCAACATGAATAAAAAAATCTGAAGATCCATGATTTTCCTATAACAATTTATGTGATTCTTCATTATTCACACATCGAAATAATATACCATCAACATTCCTCCTGAAAAAAAAAAGTCTCCTAAATTAATATATCTGGAAGATTCAAGATGGAGCCTTCTCCTTTGATGAGTATCTAAGTCATTTGGGAATTTATGATATTGCAAGTAATACACCATATTTTTATACCAGGGATGTTCAACTATAGAAAGGTTTTGACTCTCAATATAAAATAGTGCTGAAAGAGGATTATCTTGATCGTCAACTTCTTCACTTGCTTCAACATGTTGAGCTAAGTGAAGGGATAAGTCTCGTCCCTTAATTGTTTTCAAAGTCATGATGGTTAAATCATGCTCCTATATTTTGGCAAGCCAATGTGCAAGATTCCCTGAAAGATAAGTTTGTGAAAGAAAAATCTTGACAACATGCAAAGGGGATTTTACCTGCGTGTGCTTGCCTAGGATAAAGTGGCGAAATTTCTCTACATATTTAACAAGAGAAAAGGAATGTTTCTCAATACAAGAGTATTTGAACTCATCATCTGATAAACTTTGGCTCATGTAAGCTACATGTTTTTCATTATTTTGGTCATCACATTGTAAGAGAATAGAAGAAACTATTTCCTCAGTGGCATTAGTGTATATGATTAAATATTTCTCAAAGTTTGGTTTCGCCAGAATCAGTGTGGAACTAATTTCCTTCTTAATCCTTATGAAATCATTTTCGACGTAATTTTTCCAAGAGAAAGAGCGATCTTGATTTAGAAGATTATGGATTGGTTTAACCATTAAGGAAAAACCAAGAACAAACCTACGAACGAAGTTGATAATGCCCATAAAGGCTTGAACATCCTTTTTGAAAGTGGGGGTGGGAAGGTTCAAAATAGAAGCAATCCATTCAGGATCTATGCTTATTCCTGAATCAAAAATGATATGTCGAAGTAGATTTCCCTTGGTGACACCAAAAATAGATTTAAATGGTTTAAAGAAATGTCGAATTATTTTCATTTCATGAGAACATTTTTGAGATGACCAAAGTGATATAATCGATTCTTTTAATAAACAGTTAAATCATCAAGATAAACCTGGATAATCTTACCGATCATATCATCAAAATTTATTTCCATAGCTTGCTGGAAAGTGGCACCTGCATTAGAAAATCCAAAAGTCATGCGTTCATAAGAAAATGTGTCGCATCGTGTAGTAAAGGTGGTTTTGTATCTATCATTCATTTTTACCTTGATTTGATTATATCAAAATAAACCATCAAGTAAGGACAACATTTTTGACCCTGCAACCTGTTACAAAATCATTTCCATATTAGGGAGAGGAAAATGATGTTTGACACTTCCTCTATTCAATGCATGAAAATCATTGCATAATCGAATCTGACGAGTTGTCTTCCTAACACGAACTAAATTTGAAACCCACTTAGAGTATTTAACTGGAAAGATTATACCAGCTTTAAAACGTTTTTCCAACTCCTTTATAATAGTATCTTCAAGTGCGAGGTTAATGGGTATTTGTTTTTGCCTAACTAGTTTTATCCCTTCCTTGATAGGAATGGCATGTTGTATGAGAGAAGGATCAAAACCATGAAGATCCTCATATGACCAAGAAAAAACATCTTGAAATTCATGTAATAGTTCTGTGAATTTCTCCTTTTCTTTGTCGGAACATTAGGCACCTAGTTTAACCATATTTGGAGATTTGGAGGTCCCAAGGTTCAAGGAAATGGTATCACCCACTTTCCTTTTCAACTCATCTTCCTTACATGCTTCTTTGTTGCTCACATCACTCGATGAAAATGAACTCTCAAGAGGAGTCAATCCTTTTGGAAATTTGTCATCTTCCATAGATATGATTTCCTTGGGCTTAAACAGTTCATTTTGTATGAAAGCACATATTCCTTCATCATTAGGGAAAACTGGCCATGATTCTACATTATCTGGAATGTGAGGACGATATAAAGATTGAAAAGTACAATAATTCCTTTGAGGTAGAATTTTCTGAGTAGGGGATGCCACAAATACAACTAACCCATCAACCATTGAATTTAAGTTCCCTCTTAACATGGATGATGTTAAATGATAGAAGATTCAAGATAAGCGCCCAAACAACCTGGGTATAGCATTTCATCAACTTATTTCTAAGAGATTAGATTTTATGCATAAGGTTTACAACAAGTTCAGAATCACCAAAAAATGTAAGGTGGCCGCAACCAAGGTTATAAGCATTTTTTATGCCTAGTAGTAAGGCTTCAAATTCAGTGATATTATTCATGCAAGAAAACTCTAACCTATAAGAAAAGTTGTGGATTTTACGTATAAGTGAGTATAGGAAGATTCTAGCTCCATTACCTTCATTTGAGAATGAGCCATCGAAATGCATGTGCCACATACCTTCTTCTAAATCAATTTGTTCTAAAGTTGTGTCACCCTAATCAACAAAGATAGAGTACACCCCTAAGTCCTCCTCAAGATAATTTACATTTGGTTGAGGAATACTCTCTATGTATGGTGAAATTCTTCCTTCTCTCAATGCAGGATACCAGATATAATAAATATGCAGAACAAAAATGAAATGCTAGAAATGGCAGAATAACAGTAATATAACCAGCATAATCTCCACAATAACACAGAAATGATATAAGAACAACAACAGAAATAGCACTTTGATTCAGAAAGCAATGTTCACGGGCCTCTTCAAGGGGGAAAACTCCAGTCGAGTAGCACTTTGTTACAATAATCTCCAAGATAGGGTTTTCATACCCTCGACCCTTATTTATACTAAATATGTCTATCAAGAGAAGCATCTAGAGGAAGATCCTTCTAGAAGAGGAAGCTTCTATTAAGTCTTCTTACATCTGCCTTATTCTATTTTATTGAATGGACTTATTAATATTGACCTTTATTACATCCAAATATATTGATCTACCTATGTGCAAGTTAGGACCCTAACATGTCCGCCCCCTTAAAAACATCCTTGTCCTCAAGGCTTGAGATGTGGAAACTGCTGCAGAATGGTAGTTGGTTCCCAAGTGGCATCTATTGGAGTTGTATCTTTCCACTGGACTAGCACTTCCTTGATGGTTCTCTGATGCAGGTGATGCTCACGTTGGTCCAAAATGGCTTCTGGCTGTAGCCAAATGGATCCTTCTTCAGCTAACTCTAGAAGGTTGGTTTAAATTTGGCACCTAGTTCCAATCACCTTCTTTAAGCATGAAACATGAAAAACAGGATGTAGCTTCTACTGACTGGGCAGAGATAACTGATATGCGACTTGTCCCACATGCTTGAGAACTATATAAGGACCATAAAATTTGGGCACTAGCTTCTGACAATGCTCGACCTTGAGGGAAGTTTGCTTGTATGGTTGTAGTCGCAGAAACACCTGATCCCCTTCTGCAAATTGACGTTCAGAGAAACCTTGATCTTCTTGTTGCTTCATGCGATTATGTTCCATGACCAAGTTATCTTTAAGGGTATGAAGCATATCCTCTCAAACTGTAAGTGTTTGGTCAACCGCCTGGACCATCAAGGTACCCGGTAAGTATGAGAGAACTGAAGGTGGCTTCTGTCCATATACTTCTTCAAAAGGAGTCATGCAAGTAGTTGTATGGTAGGAAGTGTTGTACCACCATTCGGCTAGGGGTAACCATTGAGCCCACTGATGTTGTTTTTCAGAGGAAAAACACCTCATATATGTTTCCAAACACTTGTTGACAACTTCCATTTGACCATTAGTCTGGGGATGATAAGTTGTGCTGAGATGCAATTGGGTGGCCTATAGCTTAAACATTTCTTGCCAAAAATTTCTTGTGAAAGTTGGGTCACGATCAGAAACAATAGAGTGCGGCATGCCATGAAGCTTGAAGACCTGGTCCATGAAAATTTGAGCCACCATGGATGTAGTAAATGGGTGTTGAAGAGCGCAGAAATGAGCATACTTGGAAAGGTGATCCACAACCACCATTATGACTGATTTATTCCCCGATTTGGGTAAGTCGGTAATAACGTCCATAGAGATATCCTTCCAAATAGCAGGTGGAATCGGAAGCAGTTGTAGTGTGCCCGGAGATTTGACTGTTTCTCCCTTGTTGCATTGACACACCTCACATTCAGTGACAAAATTACGGATGTACTGTTTCATACCATCCCAGAAAAAAGAACGTTTGACCCTGTCATATGTTTTGGTGAACCCTGAGTGACCTGCTGTGGGTGTAGCATGAAGCTCAAAAAGTACCATGGATTTAATATTTGATTGTTTACTTAAATACAAACGGCCTTTATATCGAAGCTCATCTTAGAGCCAAGAATACCCTGGGGGAGCCGGAGCATTGGTCTACAATTGCTGGATCAGATGTGACCTTTTGGGATCTTGAAGCCATTCCTGACGCATAGCTTGGAGCCAATCAGGTACAATGAAGGAAAGAGAAAAAAGGGATCCTTCTTCTTCATATTTTCAGGACGGTGCATCCGCCACTATGTTGTCTTTGACCTTCTTGTAAATGATCTCATAATCATATCCAAAGAGCTTAGTCACCCATTTTTGTTGCTCTAGGGAGGAAATGCATTGTTCTATAAAGCACTTGAGGCTTTGATGGCCGGTCTTAATTTGGAAGCATTTCCCCAAGAGATAAGGGTGCCACAGATCAAAAACATGCAGAATAGCCAACATTTCATTTTCATAAATGGGTTTTCCTAGATTCCTTTCAAATAGTTCCTTGCTGGTGAAGGCCAAAGGTTGACCCTCTTGCACATGGACAACATTGATTCCTTTCCCTGAGGCATCACATTCCAATAGAAAGGTCTTTGTGAAATCAGGAAGGGCCAGAACCAGAGTAGTGCACATGGTCGTCTTCAAGGTTTGAAAATCTTGAGCAGTGGCTGGAGTCCAAGTGAAAGAGTTCTTTTTAAGGAGAGCAGTGAGAGGTGTTGCAATATTTCTGTAGTTCTTAACAAACTTACGATAATACCCTGTTAAGCCCAGAAATCCACGCAATATTTTGAGAGTCTTTGGGTGCGGCCAGTCTTGTATAGCTTCAATCTTTTTTAGATCCACCCTGACGCATCCTTGCCAACCAGATGACCCAAGTATTCTACTTCTGAGGCACCAAAAGCACATTTAGACTGTTTCAGGAAAATTTGGTGCTGAGAGAGTAGATGGAGAACTTGATCCACATGAGTAAGATGGTTTTTCCGAGTTTTTCTATAGATGAGGATATCATCAAAGAAAACTAAGACAAAATGATGGAGAAAGGGATGGAAGACATGATTCATGAGGCTTCGGAAGGTGGAGGGGGAATTACACAAGCCAAAGGGCATGACCAAAAACTCATAATGGCCCTCATGAGTGTGAAAGTTCATCTTGGGAATGTCTTCCTCTTTCATACGTATCTGGTGATAGCTTAGGTGAAGATCAAGTTTAGTAAATAATTGGACACCACTCAATTCATCCAGGAGGTCATCAATGATAGGAATGGGAAATTTGTCTTTAATGGTCAGTTTGTTGAGGGCACGGAAGTCAGGACACATTCTCCAAGAACCTTGTTTCTTTGGGACCATGACTACAGGAGAAGAGTAAGGGCTCATACTAGGGAAGATAATGCCTGCATTAAGGAGTTCTTGGACCATCTTCTCAATTTCATTTTTTTGTGAAAAGGGGTGGTGATATGGACGGATATTGGGAGGAAGGCTTCTGAGTACAAGGGGAATGGAATGATCATGAACACCTCAGGAAGAAGGAAGTCCTTGCAGAGTGGGAAATACCATTTTATGTTTATAAAGGAGGGCTTGGAGGTCATGTGGCACCAGGGGTGTCTATGTTGCTTGTATGGCATGGAGTTTGGAAATGACACCAGAATGACCTTTATTGAGTAGCTTTTCCATGCAATGGGAACTAATGACCTCAAGTGAACCAACACTGATACCTTGGAATTTATATTGGTGGCCTTCCTGGTTGAATTGCATGGTTAATGCCTTAAAATCCATGAGAATGGGACCCAAAGTTCTTAACCAGTCTGCACCCAACACAATGTCACAACCACCCATGTCGATAGCAAACATATGGGATTTTAGGTGGTAGTCATTGATTTGGAGATGCACATTTTCATTGTGCCCTCCACATTTCATGGAACCACCATTGGAAACCATGATTTGGAAATTGTTGACAGCATGGATGTAGCAATGAGTTTCTTGGGCAATATGGCGATGAATAAAATTATGGGTGCTTCCACTATCAACTAGAATGATGACCTTCCTATGCTTGATGTAACTGATTAACTTGAGGGTTTGGGGAGCGGAGAAGACAGTGATAGAATTGAGGGAAATGACGGGTTCTACTTTGGGAGGGTCTGAGGGAGGGGTTATCTCAATGATTTCAGGTGACTCAGACACAAGGGAAATTTCAACATCCACTTCTGAAATATCCTTAGATATGGCCATAAAAAGATTTTGTTCCTTACACTTGTGGCCTAGGAAATATTTGTCATCACAATTATAACAAAGGCCTTTGAGTTGGCATTCAACCATTCAGCCTTGGTCAATTTTTGGATCCTTAATGGGGCGGAGGGAGTAGTGGGAGTGACGGGTTTAGGGCGAGGGATAAAGGAGGGTTTTCGATTTTGAGAGGATACAACTTGTTGTGCTTCTTTATCTCTTTTAGTAGCCTCCACCCAACTTGAGGGTCAAGCCATGAGGACATGGGCCCGAATCGCCTCCTTGAGGCCACTGATAAAACACTCCCGAAAGAAAGCATCAGTCATGCCATCTATTCGAAAAGTTATGTGCTCAAAGGCAAATATGAAGTCTTCTATTGTTCATGATTGTTTCAACTTTGTCAAACAACCCAAATGGTTGGTGTCTGTGTCAAAGTATTCATAAAGCTCAGTCACAAATTGGGTCCAAGAAATATACCCTTGATGGGAAATTCTTCTCCATTGCCACCATTTCCAACGTTCTTGATCTAGATGGAGAACACCATATCGTAGTTTGGCCAAGTCATATGTAATGTTGTATAAAGAGAAATAATGTTCCATTTGGGTTACCCAACCAGTGGGGTCTGAGCCATCAAATTTGGTCACATCCACCCGTGGAAGGCGTAGGTCACATTGAAAGTGATGGGGCTGAAAGGTATGGGAATGGGAGGAATGTTTTCCTTCAGTCTTTGGAGGTGCTTCAGAGAAAGGGTCATCTGTAGGGATCTTTAGTTTGGTGCAGAGTGATGCAAAGATAGATTCAAGTTGGGTGGTTAGTTATTGTTTGACTTCCTCCATTGAGGACTGCATGGTTGTGTTTATGGTTGTATTGATGGATGAATCGATGGAGGCAACAATAGCACTGAGTTGTTTCACTTCTTTTTGGGTCTCGAGGAAACCAGATTGCAAGGTGTTGAAGTGAGTTTCCAGATCTTGGCTATGGGTATGGGCCATGAGGATGGGTGAACTGAAAAGAGGAAGGAAGGGTCAAAAAATTTGTCAAAAAATGATATGGATGAATGTGATAAGGGAGAAGAGATGAATCCAATGGAATAGGTCTCAAATAATGGTGAAAAAATTTCCATACTTTTTTTTGTTTTTTTACACCTGCGGAGTTATACTCTGGTCTGAAGAATACTGCAGTGATGAAATCCCCAAATGCTTAACCATAAATAAATGTGTATTTACTTGGCAACTCGAACACAGTTGCATGGCAATAGATCTAGTCTGTTTTAATTTGTTTATGTTTCTATCCCCCAAGGGTTGGGTATTCAAGGGTTCTACAGACAAGGGTTTGCCCTGTGCTATAGCTCTCTAATATATGTGTGGGGTCCAATAGTAGTACTCGACCCAATATCTCAGGGCACTAACAAAGGAGGATAGACTCTACCCTTAGCTGTACTACCCGACTACCCAGGTACTAGAGAGTATCTTCCCGAGTGCTATTCTCGGTGACACTATAGCAGTCCGACGACCGATAGGTTTATATAAAGAGGGCTTCATGAAATCGAGGCTGATCCATACATAGGTGTTGTCTGATGCGCTACCACTAGAAGGGGTACCAATAGGGGTTACAAGGGTGGCCAACAAATGTACGCTTAAGAACCACTTGTATTTCCTGTGTGTATGAATCCCTCAACCGCGGGTTTATGCACATAACAACATATCTCTGTGGCTTAAAGATGTTGGAATACGTCTCTACCCTGAAAACAAAATTCCCACAATTTCTGCCAAGGAAAGTGCTCTGATACCACTTGCAAGATACCAGATATAAAAAATATGCAGAACAAAAATAAAATGCTAGAAATGGAAGAATAACAGTAATATAACCAACATAATCTCCACAATAACACAGAAATGATATAAGAACAACAACATAAATAACACTTTGATTTAGAAAGCAATGTTCATGGGCCTCTTTGAGGGGGCAACCTCCAGTCGAGCAACGCTCTGTTACAATAATATCCAAGCTAGGGTTTTCATAACCTCGAGCCTTATTTATACTAAATATGTCTATCAAGAGAAGCATCTAGAGGAAGATCCTTCTAGAAGTGGAGGCTTCTACTAGGTCTTCTTACATCCACCTTATTCTATTTTATTGAAAGGCCTTATTAATATTGACCTTTATTACATCCGAATATATTGATCTACCTATGTGCGGGTACTCTAACACTCAAGGCTATGATATTCTTTCCATTCCTGGGAATAGATAAGTGTGTCCCATAAAGCGAAATATATCCACCTGTTAGGGCTTGCCAGTCTTTTCCTAAGATAATAGAATAATTGCTTACTAGCATGTCGATTACTTGGATGCTAAGGGTTGTCCTTATTTTGGGATCTTCACATAGAACCAAAGTTATGTCTTTGATTTCACCTATTGTTGATTGTTGTAGACTGTTGTAGGAGAGAACGCTTCTAGAATTTTCATTGGTACATGATAATCCTAGCTCTTCCATGATGATTTTTGACATTACGCTTTGACCTGAACCGCCATCAATTAAAAAACAATGGGCTATCTTGTCCATAAGTTTTACAGAAATGAAAAATGGAGGGTTTTTTATAGGGTGTCTAAAATTATTTACACCTATCTTATTTACAATGGAATCCTCTTCTTTTTCCTCTTCAAAAATATTGGCTATGGTGGAAGCTTTTCCTTCCATAAAATACTTGAGATGCTTTTGTTGTTCAGGGACAGAAACCATGTCCAAAAGAGTATAATAGACCTTGATGTTATCCAATTGGTTAAGAATGTTATACTTGGAAGAGGGAAGAAGGGAAGGAACTCCTTGACTCTCAGGAATTTTGACATTTTGTACATTAGTAACTTGTGAAGATGAGGCTGGAGTGGAAGAAGCACGAGGAGAGTCGTATTTTCCTTTAGCATAAGATTTGTTCCTAGTATTTATAATCATGACATATTTCATTCTACCCAGTCTAGAACAACAATCATGGTTTCGGGCTTCTTGCCAAATATTATTTCTCTCGCACTCTTCTTAACTTCACCAGTACTTTCTTCATGATTTTCTTTGCATAAGTTACACCAACTGCGAGACATGATGGCTTTGGGATGAAATTTGTTCTCATTTGCATTCCTAAAAGGTGTTGAGGAAGAAGATCATGCCCCAGTTGTAAGTGAGGGAACATTCCCCTTTCATTCATAGGCTATCATTCGATTGTTCATATCTTGTACAAGTTGTAAGAGGGCGGACATATCTATTTGTTTGACTGAGTCTCCTTTAGGGAGACCTATTCTTTCAAGTTGCTCTTCATACTGCAGGAAAGTGTGGAGAGTGGAGCCAATATCATCAATAGCATTTTATTCAATCCTATGACGATAAGGATAGGGAAGATCATTATAGTAATGCATGAAGGTGGATTGGTTTTAGTGGCAGATTAGATCAGGGATTTGAATGTACAATTTGGTGAAGTGGAGGTTAAAGGACTTAATAATCTCACCATCTTTGTAAGAAATATTGTTATATTCCCTTAACTGTTCGGTTGAACTCTTAGATTGTCCATAAGTGGACTTGAACCAATAAACCAACTCTTCCCAAGTGGAAAGTATCTTTGGAGCGAGATCAAAGAAATAAGTTGTTGCTTTCCCTTCAAGGGAGTTAACAAATAAGTGCATGCATGTTTCATTGTCGTTAGCCCTGATATTATGACAAGCATTAGAAAATGCCACTAGATGTTCGTTTGTAGAAAAAATAGTATTGCTTGAGAACTTAGGAAGATTCTCTTTAAAATTGGGTAACAGACAAGTAGCAGGTGCTAGATTCAAAGGAGAAGATATGTGCCATGGGGTGGTAGTAGTATATTCCTCAAATTGGAAAAGCTCGTATTTATAACTTTAGCAGGGTTGGTAGCTGATTGTACAAGAACTTGATGACTATATAGACTAACAATTACTGATGAGGCCAAAGGTTGGGATGATGAAGAACCTACAACACCACTATCACCACCTGCAGATGCCATTTTGGGAGTAATGGGTAAGGGAGAAAAGGGTGATCTAGCAGAGTCAGACAAATTCCTCCTTATAATTCTTTCTTGGGTCAACAAAATGGCTTTCCTCCTTCCTATTTCAATGATAGGAATAACTTCAGGGGACGATCCTCTTATCCTTGTAGAAATGCGAGGGTTTGAGGACATGAAAACGAAAAACCAAGAACTAAGTAAAAGGAAACACCTACTGATTTCCAAGTTGTCTTTGCATGGCTTCCCAATGTTCACGGATACTTATATCTTGTTCAACTACTTCCCAAGAGCATTCAAGATCGGCCCGGGTATTAGTAGTTTCTAGAATGGTATTGAATAAATTCAAGGAAATTCTAGTTTGGTCTTCAAGACCGTGTTCAATATTAGGCTTCCTTGTAGAAGGTATTGTCATGAGAAAATTAGTCAAAGAGTATTCAAAAGAAAAAGCAAAAAGATTCAAAGATAATTGTGAATACAATCAGCCAAAGAGATATGGAAGATCTCCCCAATATGGTCTCCAAATAAATGTTGAGGAAAAGGTATGGAACACCTTAGTCAATCATTTTCAGATCTTTCTTGGACAGAAGAAGATAGTTGGGAATGTCACCCAGGATTTATAGCCTCCAACACATTCACTTAATTTGCAAGTATTAATTACAAGGATTAAGGTTGGTTTTATAACTGGTATATGTTGCAATGTAAAATAAAATTTATACAAAGCTACTCGAATGTATACATATTTTACAATAAAGTAAACATGGAGACCAAAAGATAAAAGAGGAACTAAGTCATGAAAACACATGTATGAGACAAGACAATAATCTGATTTTATTTCATTATGAGATACAAAAAGTGTGTTTCTCTTTACAAACCCCTGCAAGGGTACGAACCAAAGTCATATTTATAGATCTCCGATGGGCACCATACAAAAAGACTTGGACAATAAAATAAAATTGAAATTAATTATCTGGATCAGCTTGCCACAAACTCCTACCATTTTGACTCTACAAGATATCCTTTATCAGAAAGGAAAATTGATTCACAAACAAAAAATAATACAAATACTATCAAGGATGAATCAACACCTCTAAAACAAGTGGCTAAAAAGTGTGATTCAGTCTTGAACCTTGTTGTCTACAATGAGACCCTGTTGTCAACAAGAGGATTAGGATTTCAAGTAAACTCAGAAATGAATGAAAATTGAAAATGTCTCATTTAACTCAAGAGAAAACCTTAGTCTTGTTTTTATCCTTCTATTCTCCCTTCATTTCTTCATCCAATTGATCTTTTATTCTTTCCCAGACAGTTGAAGTAGTTCAACTACTTTCTTTAGTTAAGTCAAAATAACTTTAAAAATTAGTTTAGGAGAAATAAATAATAATAATATATAAATAAGTGCCTTCATTAATAATAAATAAATAGGTGGGACCCCTTATGACTCCCATCAATTCTTCTTGTCAATCATCAAATACAAAGTAACAAAAATAACCATTTAGACCATATAACACACTTGTAGCTCACGTGGATATCATATAAAATGAATATTAAATATCAACAATAATTTATATCATATCCCAGAAAAGAATGTATCCACATTATCCAAAAAATATCCAAAAATAAGGCTTGTTGTCCAAAATATGTTGAAAATGATTAAACATTGTCCTCATCACTGAAAATCATAAAAACAAGCATTAAAACCCATATTTTCTATTTTGCAAGGCATATTTCCTTTTCTCGCTAATGTCTCCCTTAGACTTTTCTGAAGTATCTCGTGGTTGATTAGACCCTTGGAGTTGTATCTCGCTGATCACATGAGATCAAACATATTTTAAGTGGAGGCGTGAAGACACATATTTAGAGGACTCAGTGGATGGACTAGAGGGGACAGATGTTTCTTTTCCTGTGTCTTTCACAGGTTGTAGGATATCATTTTTTAATCTCTTGGTAGTATTCGAGGATTTTACTGGCGAAACAACAGGAGAAATTTGAATATTGGGATTAATTGGTGGTGGTAAAGGTAAGGAAATAGTGGGCCAACTGCGGTGGTGAGAGATAGGATGGTGGAAAATTTATGTCCAACCATCATTAGATAGAACTTCGGGCTATAATGACACATGTGGAAGAATGGGAATGCCAGGAAAATTATAAGGAGGTTGAAATGGTGGTCTGCCAGGTTAGGGATGTAAGATACCATGGCCAACTAAATTAAAAAACCCATCTTGAAGCAACTCATTCAACTCTTGTGAATCAGCATCGAAATGAATAGAAAATCGAGGTCTTATAAGGCCTCGCTACCAGTTACCCCTGCCTTTGTTATTTCGGCCATTGCTGGCTCTACTGAAAAAATGCATCCCATAGCAACAATTTGACAGTCATGAAGTTCTTAATAAACCATACATGAAACTCTACTTGTACATAAATCAACATTTAGCTCTATAACTTACTACGAGACACATGAAATCCATCCATAACATGTCATTTATTGATTTCCACATGAACATGGAATTGATAAGATTCATGGGAAATATGGAGGGCTATGGAGGACCTGTATTTAGAGAAAAATGATATCATGGAGGGGAATTAATATACGAATATTGTTCAAACAAATAATAAAAAAATCAACTGTGTATTTAAAAATATCCATAAAATTAGTCCTCAACCCTTGCCACTATCAACTTCCTTTCATTTCCACATAGACTCCTCTTCAAAACAAATATTAGAGAACATGGAATGAATAAGTGAAATTGGGATCGTGAAGGGGGTATTTTTAGAGAAAAGTGGTAGAATGGAGGGGGTATCTCATGAATATTGTTCAAATTATACACCAACCATGCCATCTCTGATCCAAGTGGATATTGGTGGCCACCCGCCTTTTTCAACTAGCTCAAAACAGTTTTCTAACAAATTTGGCAATTTACTATTTTTAGCAGTTTCTAACTTCCGGGGCCATTTTGAGGGCCCAAATGACGTTTTTTTAGAGATATAGGTTATCAATAATATTCAAAGGAATTATTAATCCCACAAAATGAATCTCCTCGATGATACCTTTCCAACGATCTATCATACGCCTAAAACGAAGATCGTATGCAAAAGTTATGACCCCGGGAAGTTGATGTACTAACTTACCCAAACGGGGCCCACATGACTGTTGGCGCTTCATCTCCTATGGTTAGGATTTTGGATGTCTAGGACTTTTGGCATTCCTGTTTATTGTAAAAAGGCCTTCAAAGCCTCATTGTAATCATCTTCTTGCGAATGTGAGTAGCCATCACATCTGTTCTCAGAGATAAGTTGCCACCATTCTATCGAGTCTTTCACTATGTATTTTACAGTGTCTGTACATTTATTTCATTAATAGAAATCATGTATTACTGTATATCTGTGTTTATGGTTGCATCTCTAATATATTTCTGTTATATTATTGAATATCTGTGATATCTCTGTGCATTTCTTTATTATATCTTCGATCTCATTTCGTGCCGAAAATAATCTGGATCAGTGGTATCAGAGCAGGCTGTTCTTGGTCATTTTTTTCAGTGCATGTCCCCGATGAGTTCTGAGTATAGAAATTTGGGTCTCGAGCTTGTCTCTCTTGATAAAAATTGCTCTCACACACCCAAGAAACCCTCAATGGCAGAAGAAAAGAAAAATGATGGAGCAGATGATCCAATCAGTCTATTGCTTGAGGAAGCTCTCACGCGACAGAGGGACGAAATGATGGAGAATTTTTCCCATATCCTTCAATGCCTACTGATAGAAACAGGTGCATGTTCATCAAGCGGCCACTTTTGAGGCACCTTGCCTTTCAAGGTACAAGTTAATTTTGATATTCTTGTATTTGAAGGACAGATAGATGCAGAAGCTCTAAACAAATGGTTAAATATGCTAGAAGGTTATTTCTCTGTTCACAAATTTTCCGAAAAAGAAAAGATCACCTTCACACTCCTTAAAGTTCTCTCCCATGTCAAAAATTGGTGGGAAACTTATTGGGAGAAGAGTTCCATAGAGGAGTCTGAAATATATGGGGCCAATCCCACTTGGGATTTTTTTGTGGATGCAGTAAAGGAACAATATTACCCTATTGGAAACTATGAGGACCAGTACATGAGATGGACCACACTGCAGCAAGAGAGGGGCCAAGCAGTTTTGGAGTTCACCAATATCTTCCATACCTTGCACACCAAGTTGGGTATCAAAGACTCCGAATGAAATTTGGTTCTGAAATACCGTGGGGCTCTACACAGATACATCCAAACTGAAATGGATTTTCTGGACATCTCATCACTCGGTGTTGCCTATAGATATGTTGTTAAAATAGAGCATAAATTTAAGCACCAGAACAAATGGGATTTTGGTTCTGCAAATCCACAACAACCAAAGTATGACAATGACGTTCCTAACAAATAGTCTCCTGAAAACCAGTCCAAGCCACATGAAAAGAAGGGTCACGGGAAGACAAAGAAGGACACTGGAAAATGGTGTGATTTCCACAAAATCCCCTGGCACAACACCGATGAATGTCTCTCCAAACAGTCATTGGTGGTCGAGATCAAAGACAAGGATCTGAACCCTAATTCAGAATCTGATTTTGAAAATACTGGTAAAGGACAGATCATTGATGCAGACCCCACTGCTATTGTCGCGACCGCAACAATTCAACCATAATAACCAACAGATCCTGAAGAGGGGGAGCACCTTTTTCATTCACATATGTGGGTGAAGGGGAGCTCGCTGCATTTTATTGTTGATAGCGGAAGCAGAATAACCTCATCTCAGCAGAGGTAGTCAAATAGTTGGGATTGTCGACAACACCACACCCGCAGCCATACAACATCGGGTGGCTTCACCAAGGATGAGATCTTTGTGTCAGCCAACAATGTCGATTGTCATATGTCATCCAACCCTTCAAGGATGAGGTATTATGTGATGTTTCCCCACTAGATGTCTGTGATGTTCTCTTGGGCCAACCATATATGTGGAAGCGCCACGCTATTTATGAGTCTCGACCTTGCATTGTCATTGTTTCTCTAGGGGGTCATCTCTAAAAAATACCAGAGGTAGTTCCAACTACTATTCCACCTAAAAAGTGCCGCAAGGTAGTATCTCATAATGCAAAATTCAGCTTCTTCACAATCTGTTCAAAATGGGAATAGAAGCACACTGCAACCACTACAACTTCGCCCCAAGTACCTTCTATCCAACAGAAGCAGGTCGACAAGGTTGCAACAAAGAAAAAATATTCTTTATGCAAGTCATCCTCTCATGTAGCCCAACTTGTTGAAAATACTTAGCCTCAATAGGTTCGTGATAGACTTCCACAAACTGAGCAGCGTGACGTCTCCAGAAAGGTAAGTAACTCACCAAGATGCAGATTCAACAAATGATTTTCCCTCTCCCCCAGGAACTCAATGCAATGGAGACCATTGCTTCCTAAGGAGGAAGGATTGATCCAAGTGGATATTGGTGGCCACTCACATTTTTCGACTGGCTCAAAATAGTTTTCTAGCAAATTTGGTGATTTATTATTTTTAGTAGTTTTTAACTTTCGGGGCCATTTTGAGGGTCCAACTGAAGGTTTTTTGAGATCGAGGTTCTCAATGATATTCAAATTCATAATTTATCCTCCAAAATGAATCTCCTCGATGATACCTTTCCAACTAGCTATCATACACCTAAAACGGAGATCGTATGAAAAAGTTACGACCCCGGGAAGTTGATGTACTAACTTACCCAAACAGGGCCCACATGACTTTTAGTGCTTCATCTCCTAGGGTTAGGTTTTTGGATGTCTAGGACTTTTGGAATTCCTGTTTATTGTAAAAAGGCCTTCATATCCTCATTGTAATCATCTTCTTGCGAATGAAAGTAGCCGTCACATCTCTTCTCAGAGATAAGCTGCCACCATTCTATCGAGTCTTTCACTCTGTATTTTACAGTCTCTGTACATTTATTTCATTAATAGAAATCCTGTATTATTGTATATGTATGTTTATGGTTGCATCTCTGATATATTTCTATTATATTATTGAATATCTGCGATATCTTTGTGCATTTCTTTATTATATCTTTGATCTCATTTCGTGCCGAAAATAATCCGGATCAATCTCTTATATCAATTCACATCCAAACTTTCTTATTATTCAAAAATTTAAAATTTAAACAATACTCTCTTTCCAAAAAACCAACCCAAAACTGATACCTTCTTCACAAAAATACTCACTTGCCTTTGAGACTATATTACACAGTAACCAATTTCCCAGAAATAAAAATAATCATAATAACAATACTTCATGTACGTGACGGAATTGAAAAATGAAAAACATCATAATCACCATAGGAAATACAACAACAGTCTTGGAGTGGACAGGCTACAACCATAATATCAAAATCGACAAAGTCCTTAAAACCCACAGGGTCCCATGAAGTGCCCCAAAACAATCCTTGTATATAACCATAACTTTAATCGAACCACAGTTCATCAAACTTTCTCATCCTATTTCATTTTGGTTCATAGACTTCATTCAAGAATCACATAACTTATAAACAAGTGCATTTTGTAATTACAATAAAACATGGCAAGTTTATATTATTAAAATAATTTGCACATTGTTATTAACCTCATAACTTCATATGGACAGACTTTAAATTCAAGCGAATAAGTGAGTCCAACACTTCCTCCATACTTTCATAGAAAATGACCAGTCAAAACCTATGCCCAAACAAAAGAGCATGAAACAATGCTTCCATCAAATTGTGAGTAAGCAACGCTTTCACGATAATGCATAGGGTTCAATGCAAGAGTGGAAAACAGGTGGCAGAAGGAAGCGACATGAGAACCTGAGGGTTTGGACAGAAAAGAGTATGAGAAGTTTTACTCCCCTCACAATATTCCACATTAATACGCACAGAGTCAGTATTTTGCGCGAGCGTATTAGCCACGAAGACCAACAATCTTAACATACAGGTAGAGTGTCCACAAAATCCCACAGGCAAGAGGGATAGAGAACCCATTTTCAAACAGGGAGGAAAACCCAAAACAAGGGACCAGAGGCAAAGCAAGTTCAACAGTAGCCTAAACACATTCTTTTCATAGCAAAATTGTGAACAACTACACCAGTAAAAGACACCCATGACTCTTTTAATGTTAATGGTCTCACAACAACCACCACAGGAAAAAAAACTTGAAAATCAACCAACACACAGTCAAAATTCATTATAACATCTTTGGAATTACATAGACCGTGAGAAAACAAGAGCCAACTATTGAATTTAAGAGCAGAGAAAATGTTCATGGATGGCAGAAAAAGAAAACCCCATACATGTGTAAAATATTACTTAAGCAGAAAAGACCATGTTGTATACCTCCTCCATGACCGAGCAAAGCGGAGAAACAACAACCAACAAAGCGAAATGAAAGAATGGTTAGGGTGTCAGGCTCGATGTGAGTTTGAGTGACGTGCATTTACTACACGTCGCTTCTTCCTTCACATTTCATTCATGGCTAGTACTATCCAAACCTGCTATAGAGCTTATCACTCTTTTAACATTCAAATCAATTAATGCATCCAACTATACCAAGGCTTCCATATGTTCCAATTTATCAATGTTCCAACCCTTGTCACTATCCCCATTTCACATATAACAATTTGCTAGGGATACCACTAATCTTGCAATTAAACCAATGCACACAACAATTGTTTAAGAACTCCAATGTGACATAACTCAAATATTTTTCTAGGGATGACATATTCCAGCATGGCTTCCAATTCAAATAATGCATGTACCCTTGTAGTAGGAATTCACCGCATCACACATATAACTTACTGATGTAGACCCGCCTTATCCCTTCAGGGTTTTTCAACCTCTCGATCTAGGATCATTCAAATAAAGGAGTCGGATGGACTTTTCGGGCCTTTATTAGACCCCAATCAATTTACACAGGTCCCCTTTCCTTCAAAGTGCAGGTTTTGTCAAACCCGCGAGCTCTTTCCTAGCCTCTTCGAAGAATTTAAATAACAGACACTAGCTCCCCTCGCTAGGTCCTTTCCTCCACATGTGAACTCAGGCTATTTCCTCATGTAAACAAGCGATTGCAGGGTGGCCAAGAGTGGTTTGATACCACACCACTTTTCTCCCCACAATTCACTACCATCTGCCACATATCCCTTTGGTGATGCCTTGGTTTCAATTGCGGCCCACTCTAAGGTTTTAAAAACCCGATCACTTTTTGTCCCCACAATTAAGTGCTACCGTCGATCTTGTGACCTCAACGATGTCTCTTGATCAAAGGCTACAATTAACTTCACTCTTCAGGATTCGAGAGTTTCAAACTTTCCACCCTTACTTCCTCTGAAGCGACTATCTTCCGAAGTTGAAGATCTGTTGACACCTATCCTCAACAAACGAACGGCTTAGATGAAATCTGACTCTCCAAACTTCGAGAATTCTTATTCAATGCACTCCTTTTTCTCCCACAGTGACTCTTCTTCAAAATGGTAGATCTTCTGCCATGCATCCTCCCCAACCAATGACTTTGTTCCACTTCGGGACTTCGACGCTTTCACCCTCTACTTTCCTCTGGAATATTTTGTACCTGGAGTTGTAGATCTGATGCCACGCATCCACCTCTAATCAATGGATCTTGTCCACTTTGGGACTTCGGCCTTTGGTAGATTCAACTCCTCTATGATTTTTTTTTCCTAGAGCACTCTCACTTGGAGTCCACGGTCTGTTGACACATACCTTCCACAGATCAATGGCCACGATTTCCTTCGGCTCTTAGGGCTTTGGGAGTTTCAAACTCTCCACACTCACTTTCTCCCAGAGCACTTCCACCCTATTAGCACTTTGTAAATTTGTTCAGATGATAAACAAATGAAAGAGGTAACTGTGTCAACAAACTTTAGATCTACGTATTATCCTTCTTAGCTTAGAGAGGGCTCTCTCGTGTCACTTGATGCTTCATTGGAAATCAATGGCTAGATTTAGTTTTGTTTTGGGGGTTTTATAAATTTGTTGGCAAGGAAGGGGAGGGACACTTAGGGCTATGAAGTCGAAATTCTGAAAGTGAATGAAAACAATGACTAGCCGGTAGAAATATCTAGAGGATAAAGGCTAAATGAGGCGATGAGTCTGAGTTATAAATTGTATTTATGCAGAGTGTAAGAAGAAGGAGAAAACAATTAACTGCATCAGATTATTACTGAAATGAATTCTGAATTAGTTAGGAATAAAAATTCCACAGTTTAAATTGCTTAAGCCGAGAGCATCAAAAGATGAATTTTGATCTTTTAACTATCCAATTTAAACAGAATAAAATTCAAATGGAATTAAAGAACACGGGAAATACATACAAGGAAAGGAGACAAAACTCATATCACCACCATTAGAATCTTTTGATAGAGACTTCAAAAGCTTCTGCATATGTATTCAATTTAGCTCCAGAAAATTACAATTGAGTTTCATAAAAAATAAAAGGTGCCCTTTCACTTCTGCCAACCCTGATACATATGTATCTCTTAACATTTATACAAACAACGAGTCCTTTCGTTTCCAAACTAGTTACAAATAAAGAAACGTTTCGTTTGGAAACTGTTTACAAAAAATAGGCTTCAAAACGCCACTTTTAATTCTCAAACCATAATATCTGTGTAAATTCTGAGAAAGGGTTTTGTATATAATATCATTATAAAGAAAAACATCTCTCGATTTCTCTAAATTCATCTCCAAATAGCCGAAACATGTGCCAAAAAAACATGTCTCGAACATGAAATCATGAAAATTGAAAAATAGGTTTCAAATATTTCTTTGAATCTCCCAATCCATGACACCTGTGTAAAATATGGAGGAGGTTTTTGTATATCAACTTGTATTGAGTAAACACCTCTCTCATTTTTGTGAATTTTTTCTCCATATTTCTGGGATCTACATTTGAAAAAGATGTCTCCAACAAGAAAATATTGAATCCAGAAATATAAGGTTCCAAGATGTCCTCGATTCTCCCAGTATGTAACAACTGTGAAAAATATGGGAGAGGTTATCATTATTTGGCCCGTTCTGAGTATAAACATCTTTCGGTTTCTCAAAATGTGCTCTGGTTTTCCCGGAATTCACCTCGGAAAATGACTGGTCAGAATCACTTGAAATATGGACACTGAGACTTGAAAATTGATATGTGTGAAACTGATCGAATTTTTCTATCAATGGTCTAACCCCCAACTTACTCTCACTATCCATTTCACAGAAATTTCTGTAGCGATTTTCTTTAGAAAATTTTTGGACTGTGAGGGAGTGATTTTAAAGTAACCCGCCTTTCGTTCTGAAATTCACCTCGAGACGCCACGTAGTCCCGATCCGAAACCACGGTTTTCTTTTCGGTCTACTTTCAAGAATTAACCTCTGCGCTAGTTCTCCACCCAAAATGATCCCTGACCATTTATCTGTGGTTCCTATGATATGTGGCCCGCCGGGTCTTGTCAACCTCATATTTCTGCTAGATTTACCCTCTTCCCGCTATATTTGGCCCTCTCCTATAGTTTATCACACCTCCACATTAATGTAGTGTCTCGCTAAGTCCTAGAAAATGGATTTCACATAGAAATTGTTATAGTGATAACATGGGCTCGAATTGGGGATGTTATCCTCCCTACAAGGTAGCAAAGAACAGTAGACCGAGTTTCTATCCATTGGGATTCTCCCTAAAACATGTGCGTACCCTTCTCTGACATGTCACCATTATCCATCGGAAACCCAAATCTGTACATTGTTCTCAATGCAACCCACATTTCACCAATATACTTTCCAACTCTGATATCAACCTCCTCATTTTACAACTGTATGGTCAAAATACACTTAGTTGCTTGCATCTCTCTGGTGTTGGATCTACAAATGAATTATTTGCAACTAAATAAAACCCAAAAGCTTCACAATCTTGATGTCGACTTACTCTTGAAACACAATTCCCTATATCATTATATGCATTGTTTGCCTTAATATATGCAGCATTGATAATGTGTTGAGTTTCTCCAGTGGTAGTTTCAAAGCCGAGTTTTTTATCCATCAGTAAAATGTCATTGTTAATTAATCTTCGGATACTTGGTAGAGTCCAGGCAACCAATCACCCAGATGCTTGACATGGCTATGCACTCATCTTTCATTAGCCTTTAAATAGATTATGCATTCATGGTGAATAGAAATTTTATCTCCTCCTCGATGTCTTAGTTTTGCACATGATTGTTGGGTCTTTATCAACAAGCAATAAGACCATCATAATGGATATAACATACAATACTAAATCATGAAATACATCAGCAGTGTAGATCTAGCTAAATAATATCACACATGAGCACCAATCCAACTGTAATAAAAGGGAACTTCGTTCACCACTGTCCAGCTCTGTATAGAAATTTTCCATGGTGAGCGAAACCTCAACATTTAGAAACCTGGTGTTAGGTTATGAAAAAGGTATAAATATCTTCCTTTTTCCCACATTTCATGATATTATTTTGATTGACTTTTCAGTTATTTAGAAGAAAATAGAATATAAAATAAACAATATACCCTTTAGCATTGATTGTTGGAGATTAGATTACATAGATTCTAAATATGATTGGAATTGTCTGGTTTTATTGCAGGATTGGTTAAATATTGTCAAA
>ML782366.1:300173-323003 GCA_009831015.1 Picea engelmannii | reverse complement strand
AAAAATTCAACTCAAAAACAACAACCAGAAAATCATACAAACATCATCATTACTATCTTTTCCAGCGATGTTTTAAAAGATGCAAACTGATAACAGTCTTAAGATCAGCAAGTCATGATTTTTATGATAAAATCTTCAATACAGTTGGCATGGCCACTGTTGCCAGCAGGCGTCCATAGCCTCGACAGGGTTTCCATTTAACCCACTCGGACGTCTGTATCCTGTCAAGAAGTTCTAGATTAGAATAAAGGACTTTAAAAGAAGTTTCTTGTAATTTTTTCAGATTTTCATTTACCCGACATTGCTTCGCTGCCAGCGGGCCTGTTCAGTACCCCAGCGAAGTTGTCTTGGCACCATGTTTGCATTTACCCGCTGCCAGTGGACCTGTTCAGTATCCCGGCGGGTTTACAAACACTTCCCACATCTCTTATTGACATTTTTGTTTTTTTTTTATTTTGTGTATAGCTGAGCGGGGTGGTGCTGAAAGATCTAGAAATTTTATCATATTTTTTTTTTTTCACCTCATCATAATTTTTTCATACTGTCCTTTATTCAGCTCCAAAAATGTTTTATTTCTAAAACAACTTACTATGACAGGGAGACATCCTTTTGAGTCATTCCTTTACGGAAAAGGGACAGCGTAAAAAGATAGAGATGATCATGACAAACTTCACTCAGAGATTGAAATCAGTAACTTCTTTCAAACAGCAAAATTTCCCAACATAAATATCATTTTTAGCAATATACCCTTGATGTTTGTGCAATTTTTTAGAAGTCACTTCAGCGAAGAGATTTTTCTTATGGTCTTTGTCTGAATATCTCAGTGCACAGGCATGCATATGTTTCAAAAAACACAAAAAACTGATCAATCAAATCAAATCCAAAAATGAAAACAAAGGCAAAAAATAAAAACAAAAGGAGATATTTACATAATATACAAGGGTAGAAATCAAGCAAAGTATCTTTTCAGGGCTTGGCCATTCACCGGATAGGTGTCAAGCTGCCCTTCAAGATTCTGCAAACGAAAGGAACTAGGACCCAACTTTTCAGCAACCAAAAATGGCCCAAGCCACAAATTTTGAAATTTGGTGTGTTCACCCTTCCCTTCGTGTGGTTTGTCCCACTTTAAGACGAGATCACCTACTTCAAAATTCCTATCAGAAGCAGAATTAGAATCGAACCAGCTTTTAATCAGTTGTTGATGTTGATCTAGTTTACGCTTAGCTTGAGTTCTAACTTCTTCTAACTTCATTAAAGCATTAATACGGCTTTCTAAAGGGGGACAATCTTCTTCTTGAACTTTTTGTGAAAATTGAAGCGAAGAAGAAGAATATGAGGTGGCAGAATGGCTTCTCTGCCATAAATAAGAAAAAAGGGGGAATTACCTATAGCGGCTTTGGGTGTTACCCTATCAACCCACAGCGCATTCAGCAGTGTGTTGTGCCAGTTCTTGTGATTTTCAGCCACGGTTCTCTTGATAATCTTGATCAAGTTCTTGTTTGTTGATTCAACTAAGTCGTTACCCTGAGGGTAATAACTAGCAGAATACTTCAGCTTTATTCCATTTTCTAAGGCGAACTCAGTCATCTCAAGAGAAGAAAAGTATGAAGCGTTATCAAAGACTAGACAATCAGGGATACCAAAATGGGTGATGATATTCGAGTTTAGAAAAGCGATCACCTGACTTGTGTTAACAGTTCTCAGCGTGGAGGCTTCAGACCATCGAGTAAAGTAATCAGTGGCTGTCACAATATACTTGTGTTGTTGAGAGGATAAAGAGTTAATAGGACCTATGATATCAAGGCCCCATTGCTGGAAAGGAGAATCGACTGAAACGGGTTGCAAAGGGAAGGCTGGTTTTTGCAATCGCCCTGATGCTTTCTGACAAATGATACATTTACGGCACAAGGCGTGGGCGTCCCTAAAAAGTGTTTGCCAGTAGTAACCGGCTCTTAAAACCTTATGAGCAGTGGTATCGCCACCGAAGTGACCACCAGCTTCTCCTTCATGTAACTCAAGCAAGACTCTTTCTGCTTCGTCCTTTTCGAGACAACGCATCAGTACGCCATCGAAATTCTGATGAAACAGTATACCATTAACTAAATGAAAGGAGGCGGACTTTAGTCTCAACGCTCTTCTTTTGGCAGGGTCAAGGTGACGGGGTGCTGATCCATGTTGAAGACAGTGTCTAATATCATCGTACCAAGGACTTACGAGGTTTTGTGTACAACAAATCAAATTTTGATCACATTGTTCTAGGTCTGATGTATCACTATCTTCTTGTTGTTTTGTTTCTGAATCAGCAACCAACTTACACAACCCTTGGCCTCTCACAATCTGTGCTGGGGTGATCTCTAATTCATACTCCTGTAAGGAGGTGACCCAGTTTGCTCTTTTCTCTCCTAACTCCTTTTGCACTAACAAGTTCCTTACAGCAGGGTAGGGGACAATGACCTTCGTCCTTGACTTCAGAAGATATGACCGGAAATGCTTAACTGCTTTGAAGACAGCGTAGGCTTGTCGATCGACCACTGGGTAGTTAAGTTCAGCACCTTTGAAAGCAGAGCTCATAAAGGCGATGGGTACTTCGTTGTTTTCGGAATTCTTCTGAGTTAGGACCGCGGCATAGGGAACGATCAGAGGCAAAAGTATAGAGTGTAAAGTCTTGAGAGAAATCAGGGCTCATGAGAGACGGAGCGTCTATTATGGCCTTCTTTATAGTGTTGAAAGCTTGGTTTTCTGTGGGTCTCTAGTGATATTGGGTGTCTCTCTTAATCAGGTTCTGGAGAGGCCTGACCATTTCGGAGAAACTGGGGACAAATCTTCTCACAAAATTAATCTGGCCTAGGAAAGACTGCATGGATTTTTTGGAGGTAGGTGGGGGAAGTTTAGCGATGACTTGGGTCCTCTCGGGGTCAATAATCATTCCATCACTAGACACAATCAATCCTAGTAGTTTACCCTGTTCTACTGCAAAGATGGACTTCTTGGGGTTCAAGGAGATGCCGTATTTGCGACATCGTAGCAGAACGGCTCGTAAGTGAGTTAGATTATCGTCTTTGTTTTTAGAATAAACGGTCACATCATCTAAGTAGACTACTATGGAGTGATTGATTAAGCCTCTGAAAGCAATATCCATTGCTCTCTGAAAGGTAGCACCGATGTTAATCAATCCAAAAGGCATTTTGCGATAAGCATAAGTGCCCCACGGGGTACAGAAGGTAGTTTTTAATTGGTCTGACGGAGACATCAAGACTTGGTTGTATCCAGAGAAACCATCTAGTAAGGATAGCCTCTTGGAACCAGATACTTGTTGTAGGATCTGCTCCATAGGAGGGACAGGATAATTATCTTTATCAGACGCTTTGTTGAGGTTTCAAAAATCAACACAAAGTCGAATTTCCCCATTTTTCTTCCGGACTGGGACAAGGTTAGATACCCATTGAGTGTGTCTTACAGGAAAAATTGTTTTAGAACCTAGGAGTTTATTCAATTCTTTTTGTACGGTCGGTTCTAGTTTAGGATGCATCTTCCTCAGTTTCTGTTGGAAGGGTAAGGTTTGGGGATTCATCGGGATGACATGCTGTATAATATTAGGATCAAATGTTTTAAGATCATCATAAATCCAAGAAAATACATCCTTGAATTCTTTAAACAATTTAACAAAAGCAGCTTTTTCTTGTCTAGAACATCCCAAGCCTAAGTTGACACACTTGGGATTTTCACTAGTTCCTAAATTGACATTTTCATAAGACAATGAGGAACTGTTGGTTTTACAATTGACCGTCTTTTTAAATTTATCTTCAAAATCATAGAACTTTTCTAGTCTAACAACAGATTTGGGTATGAGATTTACCATGTCCGATAGAGCTTTAGGAGATTTCGGATTAGGTATTACCGTAAAGTCGTGCAAATTGTCGTCATGTGTTTGTTCATCTATCACAACACCTTGAAAGGTTTCTTCCATGTGCAGAAAGTTAATGATCTGTTGATCATCATCAAACACTCTCCAGTTTGTGATATTGTCAGGAACAGATGGTCGAAACAATAGCTCGACAGAGAATGCATTTGGAGATAAGCCTTATGCAGGAAGAAGTTTAGAAGCAACATTAGCGAGTAGATCTGCTTCAGCATTATTTGATCTAGGAATGGAATTTATATTAAAAGCAGAAAATTTGTTCATTAAACTCCATACCTCAGACTGGTAACATTTGAGATGCGGGGAGAGACAATGTATAGAATTTCTCACCTGCCTGACCACTATCTCAGAGTCGCCGACTACAATTAGATTTTGAATGTGCATGTCTAAAGATTTTCTGAGACCTTGCAATAAAGCCTCATATTCTGCAATATTATTAGTACATTCAAATTCTAATCTACAAGCCAATAATGTTTTGTTACCTGCCGGATCGATAATGATGCAGCCTGCACCAGCTCCTTCTTTAGACTTGGAACCGTCGAAATATAAAGACCAAATTTGATTTCCATCTAGCTCATGAGACTGTTGGATAGAAGTTGTTGGTTACGTACATGCTATGATCTTGGGTTGCTGTTGCGGATTGTTGATAGGTGAAACTTCAGCCGTGAAATTTCCGAAGAAGGTGTCCATACCTTGGACTTCAGGTGAATCCGCCGGAGGTGTATATGGTTCATTGGGGTCATTCAAGTCTATTACCGTGAACTTGAGGTAACGCTCACGATTCACCCTGATCTTGTTGGGCCTACCATTTTCTGGAATCCATAAGTGAGACCAATCAGTTGCGAAGTAACCAGGAATCTGCTCCGACCAGTCCCTGCTCAAAAACATACCATACACTTCTGGAATATCCACCACAATTATATCAATAACCTGATGAACCTTTGGGTTAGATGATAATCTAATTAATACATTTTTCAGTTCGCCTATAACTTTAACATCTGTTTGATCAAGTTGTATGATTTTCAAAGAAGATGGTTCTACTTCAGCGTTAATCTTTTGGCAGACTGACCAAGGCATCACATTTGACGATGCTCCTGAGTCAACCATGCAATTATGCACATTTTTGTTGAAGATTTCGAAAGTTAAAAGAAAAGGAGGTACATTCTTGCGAGTATTTAGAGTTCTATCTTGTGGTTTCTTACTCGCGGTTTCTAATGCTACTTCGTCTACATTACTTGCGTTATTTACATTATTTACATTTGGTATGGGAAGGTTTCCTTTATCTTGAGGATCAGGATTATTTTTTGTGGAAGTCTTCTACGGGACCTTGCTTTGCACAACCTTATTACCATTTGAATTACCATTCTTGCCATTGTCTAAAATATTTTGCAAAATCTTCTGTAACAAAAATGGAAATTTCAACAACTCGTAAATAGAAATGTTAGCCCGTAATTTTTTAAGATCTTCAACAACATCATAATCTAATTTAGGGCCAGCATTACTTTGTTTTGTTTCTACTGATTTAGATGGATTTGGAGGTAAAGTTGTAGTGTTCTCGACAGGAGGTTTATTTGTTGTCTTACTCCTAGTATTGTAAGGGTGAATAGTCTCGAAGTTGGCTTGAAAGATACTATCCGAGAAATGTCCAAAGATATTTGGAGAAGACTCTTCTTCTCGAGTTGTTTCCTGCTTGATTTCCTCTTGAGGGATTTTAGGGGGGATCAAGTCATCTTGGGCTCCTAGAATTGTCTGGAGAGCACATTGCAAAATTTCTAGGTTCAAGCCTTTGGGGTTCAGATTAGGCCGGTTGGCGGGAAAAGGCTTTCGGAAAGGAGGTTTGTAGGGTCCTTTACTCTAAGAGGCTTCTTCAGTCGACCTTTTTAAATCTATAACTTGATTAGATAATTTTTGTACAACTTTGGTTAAATTTTCCAAATCAGAGTTTTCGGGTTGTGTTTTGTTCTGTGTAGGTCTGGGAAGAATTTCAATCTTCTTTTTGGAAGAAGAAAAAGTCTCAGTTTCGTTGCTAGAGGAATCTTTAAGACTAAGTATGTCTTTTTCAATCTGAGTAGCCTCTTCGAAGGCTTCTAACAACGTAGCCTTTTTAGATCTTTTAACCCAAATAGCTATACTTTGATGTAGAGCTTTAGTGTAGTAAGCTATTACAAGACTCTCAGCAGGCATAGAGTCTGCGGGGATTCGATTTTTGAGTGTCAAAAATCTTTGGTTAAAATCTTTAACTTTTTTTTTTGAGTTCATTTTTAAACTTGAAAGATCCATGACTAAGACTTCCGGAGGTTTACCATCTCCGAATTTTTCCAAAAAACATGACTCAAATTTTTCCCAAGACACTATGGTGTGGGGCTGTTGGGCAAAGTACCAAGTGGACGCATTACCCTCAAAGGTGTAAGGGAACAACCTACAGAACACATCTTCATGTTCAACGTTACGGAGTCTAACGGCTAACATAAATTTTTTGATATGATCTTCGACTATCTGTTTTGAATCAGGATCAAACTTAGGAAGCCATTTTTTTGGGTGCTTAGGTAAAGGGTGTTGGGCTCCAGGTATAGCTACAACATCCTGGTCCAACCAGGGTCTAGCAGGGTTGTTCTGATTTGCCATTGGGGAATTGGGTGTGGAAGGCTAAGAAGGTGAGTTACCTTCGTCAGAAGAGGAATCTCCTCCAAAAGAGGAAGGAGATGAGAGAGGTGGTGAAGGAGGTATCCCAGATCCTCCTGCAGTAGGATTTGTGTTTGGATCTTTAGGATTTACAGTGAGGTCTATATCATTTAACTGTTCTCTAATATCAGAGAAGTATAAAGGTTGACAAACATTAAAATCGAATTACTAGTGGTTCAAGCAAATTTATCATTCAAATCAAATCAAATCGGAAAGGATGCAATCAAAAAAGGATAAGAATGCTCTGTTTTTTAATTGCCATTAAATCGGGTCAAATAATAACCACATTGTTTCATATCCAAATTCAATTACAAGTAAATTGCATCATATCCAAGATCGATATAGTTATAATCAAACTTAATCATAATCGATCGGTTACAGTTGTGTAAAATTCATATTGTTTTACTTAAAAGCCAAAATGGAAAGGCTGTTGCAATTATAATCAAAATGAAACATGCATAACATCATCCATTAAACTTTGCTATAGAATTTGATCGCTGAGTATCGCATGGTGAACAAACATGACAAAAATAAGATTGTAACCATCGTTGACTCATTATAGTCATAGAAATAAATTAATATCGTTCAATCGAATGCAAAGATAGGTAAACTGTTTCCAATGGAATCATCCTCAAAGAGTAACGACTAAACGAATTTCGTTATTGATCACCACACAGTCAACAGACAGGGTCTTGATATAATCAACAGAATTCCTAATATAAACCGGGTAAATAACCAAAACGAATATGGCTGAGTTTAATTATAGACATAAATCGTAAGACTGAATATAATCAATCCCATTCCTCAAATCAAATTCAAACGACATATTTGTTGCAATCTGATAACAAAACAGTCCAAATCGATTTGGTTAGGTATAACGGCCACTATTCATATCTATTCACAATTTGTTTATATGATAACAAAATGATATACGAATTGGTCCAAACATAGAATATACAATCACAACAGCTAACCAATTTGCCAACCATATCACACAGGATATAACCAATTTGAAATAAGATATTGTCTGTGTTTCAAAATTGGTATAACCTGTGTTTAGAAAAGATATGAACAATCTTCAATAAATAACAGAGCATCCAAAAAAAATCAAATCCAATAATGATCAATCAGATCAGAACTAAATCTAACCAAAACCAATCTGAAAATCGATTAACCAAACTTATATACAACAAATGCATGCTTATTAACCAATTTCAACTCGAGGCTATACATAGAGTTGTGGGTTCATCATATAAATAGGTGATAATCATACCAGTGCGACTGTTTCGACTATGCCATCTTTGAGTTCACAACCGCTGCAGCAGACTCCACATTTTTAAACAAAATCGATCCTTTTGTTCGTTGCTTCTTATCAGTGGATGGCATATTTGCATTCTGGCTGGTAAGCCTTGCCACTTGATCTTCCAGAGCATGGATTCTGGACTGCAGCATGGGCACATCGAGGTAATACCTTTCCAACCACGAGCCACACTGTTCACATGGTGGAGCAGTTGTTTCGATTGGAGCAGGAGAGGGTTTAGACGAGTCACCAGGGGTTTCACAAGGCATTTTGATGCCTGGATAATTAGGATCATTTTGTAAACACGGTGGTAGATTGTTCACAAAATCGTATGAGGGTTTGTCACACAGACCTTTGTAATAGGGGTATTCACTTGCCTGGTAACATTCAATCTCTGAGTCAGAATCTTCACTAACCATGATAGGGTCAGGCTTAACAGGTGCCTTTGGTTTGTTTCTTTCCATGCGAGAGATTAACCGGGCGTTCTTCTTGCCTTTAGAATTGGCAGTAGGTTTAGTCTTAGGATTTTTAGCCACGGGTTTAGTATTTTCAACATAAATGGTAACAGAACCGGGTAGGTCGATAGGTGAATCAGGTAGGGATGTAGGCAGCAGAGCACTGTAAGGCATAGGGGGTATTGACTTACTCTCGCTCACCATGGGTTTATCAACCTGTGGTGGGCTCGAGTGACCAAAATTATTACGTTTAAGAAAATCCTCCCAACAATCTCGATGTAACCCCAACTCATAGACCATAAGCATTTTAATTAACCCGAAATGGAAAAGACTGGTATCGAACTGGTTCCGTTTGAACCTTTTATACATTTTAAACAAACTCCTATGCAAGTAGTGAGGCATATTAAGTTCATAACCCATGAAAACCATAAGTAGCCGAAGGTGGTACAAGAAAACGAAACCATACCGGCCCTCGCAGGTAATGAACTACTTAATTACCATCAGCAAGTCGTGCCAGCGTTGCTTCAACATATTTGCAGGCAAACCCTTGTCACAAGAACACACCTTTCGTGACTGGAAGAGTAATGTCCACAGGACATCTTCCACCTTGCAATTTTTCGACCATTTCTGACCAGTAGCAGGCAGACCAGTAGCCAAACTAAGAAATTGCTCATCAATTTCTAACTGGACATCCCCAACCTTGGCTCAGCAGCCATCGAAGGTTAATGCAAATTGTTGAGCCACACCAGGGTTAAAGCCATCAAAATTTTGTATGAACGGGAGCCATTCGAATTCCTCCAGGTCACTGTAAGCACCATCAAACATTAACAGTGCCTGGCTACCATTGGGCTCAGCCCTTACCAACGAAACCATGGTGTGGGTGCATGGTAGGGTTTGGTTTGAACAATACAATATGCAAGAGGAAAAATTGATAGGGCTTAACAGCTGCAAGCGCTCAAAGGGGAATGAATCAATGTAATGTGTGCGAAGGTGGTGGGATTATCACCACCATGCAGTGTATTAATGGCACAGTACAGTGTTGTTCAATCAATAATAATAACATTTAAAACATATTAATCGGCCAACCCGAAACGGTGAATAACCATATCAACGTGCCATTAGGCAGATGTAAAACCAAAACCATATGTCATATTAATGCGCCAAGTGTATAGTTCAAACCAACATGAAATCCAAAAGTTTCACCAATGCGCCAAGTGTAAAACATTGCCATGACACCAAACTCACCTTTAACCCATGTGTTTGTTGCATAGTCCAAGTTTATAAAACATTGCAACAAGAGATTTTATAAAATCTATAAGTCGAGAGCTCATAATAATAGGATCATATCATAAAGAAAAATGTAATCCATCATGACCTCTATATAATCAAGTCTAATTCATCAATCAACAAACTCAATGCCTTATCAATTAAAAAAATCAAGTTGTGCAATCAGAGTGATGATAAACAAATGGACATAGTTCGAAAAATAAACCAAAGGTAAGTACCAATTAGTGTATCAATGAGAAGGTCATAACAGTCCAAATGACGATGGATGAGTTTTCACGCTTTCAGTCGTGAAAACTAAATTGAAATGAATTTGCAAATGTCGCTTGAAATGAAAGTGTCGTCTTTTGCGAAATGCGACAGAAATTTGAAATTCAAGAGACATAGGTGTAGGCAGCTTTTAGGGCAATTAAAAAAAAGATTGAATTGGCTGCCAACACACAGGAAGAAGCCCTCAAACATAAAAACCAGTTAGAGGATGATGTAATTAGTGGGTTTATCAATAATCTGACCACCATGAGCAACCCAGCTTTGCCAGATGCTCCAAGTTGTTCTAGACTATGAAGCATAGGGGGACCTGCTAGAAGATTTAATGGAACAAAAAATAACAACAAACCCGTCGATATCACACCCAGGAGGCCTCTAAACATCAATGCCAATTTAGATGAAAAACAACAACAAAAGTTAATTCATGTCCTCTCCAAATACCAGCAAGATTTTGCATAGGAATATTCTGATATGAAAGGTATTGATCCACAACTCTGTACACACCACATTTATGTTGAAAAAGAAGCCCGACCTATCCACCAGCCATAGAGACAATTAAATCCTCACCTCAAGGATATTGTTAAAGAAGAATTACAAAAACTGTTGGATGTAAATTTTATATATCCCATCTCAGATAGTCGATAGGTTTCCCCACTAGTGATTATCTCGAAGAAAAATGGGAAATGGTGCATCTATGTTGACTACAAGTAACTTAACAAAGCCACTCAAAAAGACCACTTCCCTTTACCCTTCATTGACCAGGTCCTGGATACTTTGGCAGGAAAGAAATTATTTTCTTTCCTAGATGGTTTTAGCGGGTAAAATCAGATTCAGATCACCCCAGAAGATCAAGATAAAACCACATTCACATGTCCCTGGGGCACTTTTGCATATAGAGTATTACCATTTGGACTTTTTAACACTCCAACCACCTTTCAAAGGTCCATCCTGAGCATATTCAGTGATCTGATCAACGAAGAACTTGAAGTCTATATGGATGATTTCACTCCTTATGGAGACGACTTCGATCAAGCACTGAATAACCTAGAGAAAATACTAGAACAATGTATCGCGACCAAGTTATGTTTAAGCCATGAAAAGTGTCACATGATGATGACAGAAGGTGTGGTACTAGGGAATTATATCTCTGCAGATGGAATTAGGGTAGACCCAACAAAGATAGAGGTAATCCTTAATCTACCCACACCACACACACAAACTGAGGTACGTAGTTTCCTTGGTGTTTCAAGATACTATCGTAGGTTTATGGAAAAATTTGCAAAAACCGCTGCACCTTTACATGCTTTGACTGGTAATGTAGAATTTCAATGGTCTGACAAGTGTGATGTGGCATTTGCAAGACTCAAAAAGTTGATCTCAATAGCACCGGTGTTGAGGGGGTCAAATTGGAAAATACCATTCCACATCTCCACCGATGCATCAGATATTTCCATAGGTGTTGTCCTTGGATAGGAGGAGGAGAAGAAACCTTACGCAATTTATTTTATTAGCAAGAATTTTAATCCAGTTGAACTTAATTATACAGTAATAAAGAAATATTTTTTAGCTGTTATACATGCCATCAATAAATTTTGTCATTATATAACAGGTTATCCAGTCATTATGTATACTGATCATTCTGCTATCAGATATCTGGATAATAAACCAATTACTAATGGACGAGTCACTCGATGGTTGTTATTATTGCAGGAATTTGATATCACCATCAAAGATCGACCCGGGAGAGAAAACCTTGTCACAGACTTCCTATCTCGCATACCCAAAACAGATGACTCCTTAACAGTCGAAGACCGATTTCCAGATGAGCATCTGTTTGTCGTTACTACAAAGCCACCTTGGTATGCTAACGTGGAAAATTACCTGGAAGCGGGAAGATTATCGGCACATCTTTCATCGAAAGAAAGAAAGATGATCATCCAGCATAACGCACTATTCGCCTGGATTAGCAGATATCTCTTCCATATAGGAGCTGATCTCCAGATCTGAAGATGTGTACGAGATGACGAAATCTATGACATATTAAAAGATGGATATGATGAGCCCTGTGGTGGGCACTTTGTAGACCGCAGGATTAGACACAAAATTCTGTAGATGGGCTACTATTGGCCCTCAATATTTAGAGATGCGAAGAAATACATCCAAACCTTCAATAGTTGTCAACGGATGGGAAAACCAGGTCAGGCTGATGAAATGCCTTTGAAAGCACAAGTAGTCGCAGAACCATTTGAGATATGGGCTCTAAACTTCGTTGGCCCCTTCAACCCAAAGTCGAATCAGAAGGATTATATTCTAGTCGCAATGGACTACATGACTAAATGGGTAGAGGCAGAAGCCTTGCCAAATGCAACAGAAGAAGTAGTCATCAAATTTATTTTCAAATTATTCATACGCTATGGACTACCAAGAGAGCTAATTATTGATGGGGGGTCACAATTTATAGCTCATAGAATCACCACTACCCTGGATAATTATCATATCAAACACATAATTACTTCTCTATATCATCTACAAGAAAATGGGCAAGTGGAAAGCACCAACAAAGTCCTGGAGGCAATCCTGACAAAGAATGTCTCAACAAATAGACATAATTGGGTTTCTAAGCTCCCAAATGCCTTATGGGCTTACCGCACAACATGGCATAATACCACTGGCTACTCTCCTTACCATTTAGTCTATGGCAAAGAACCCATCTTCCCAATTGAGTTTGAAATAAAGACTCTAAGGATGGCCCAGGAAATCGGACTGGATCTTACAAAATCACATAAGTAGTGCCTTTAGCAACTCAACGAATTGGATGAAGCACACCTGTCTATTGTAGAGTGCACAACTGTTATTCAGCAATAGATATCGACCTGGCACGATAAGCATATAAAGAAAAAACTATTTTAAAAAGGAGACTAGGCGCTCCTCTATGATTCCAGATTTCAGGATTTTCTGAGAAAATTACAGACACGATGGCTAGGACCATACGAAAGCAGTGAAGTCCATGATAATGGCACAGTTACGTTAAGCACCATCGACAAGTCCATATCTCCATTTCGGGTCAATGGACACCAGCTACAACTCTATCATCGGTCGTCGTCAAAAGAATCTTTCTACCAGGAGGTAAGTAAGGACCCTACCATTCAAATTTTGACTGGCTGGGAAGGTAATCCAGCCACCCCAACTCCATAAATATATACTGTATATAATTTTGTTTAGTTTTTTTTTATTTTCAACAGTCATTCCAGAAAATCAAAACTAGGGAGGATAACCATGATGAACTCAATTAACACCCTTTTCTATTCCAAACTCCTGCTTTGTCTTGTTACCCATACCCTGTCTTCTGCAAAGAAATGAATATGTCATGATTTAGCAGTTGCAATTGGGCAACTATAATGGAATTTATAACATTAACAAACCATCCATTACTTAATTTTGAAATAAACCAACTCATAAATGAACTTAGTTGATGAGGAATCAACCTTGAATTCAAGCAAAATACATACCAGGTTTCTACAAATTTAGATGGTTTGAACAGAACAATTGTTGTTCCTTTTGCACACCTGTTGTTCCTTTGAATGGAACAATTGTTGTTCCTTTTGCGCACATGTTGTTCCTTTGAATGGAACAATTTTTGTTCCTTTTGCGCGCCTGCTGTTCCTTTGAACAAAACAATTGTTGTTCCTTTTGCGCGCATGTTGTTCCTTTGAACGAAACAATTGTTGTTCATTTTGCGTGCCTGCTGTTCCTTTGAACGGAACAATTGTTGTTCCTTTTGCACGCCTGTTGTTCCTTTGAACAAAGCAATTGCTATTCTTTTTTTTTTTGTACACCTATTGTTCATTTTGTCGTTCCTTCCTTGCTATTAAAACACTAAACCTTTCTTTTGGGGTACAACTTTCACCAAAATAATTTTTCATCAGCATTATTTCTAACGACCGATAATTATTTTTTGGACTATCTCCCATACCTTATCAAATTGATTTTTGGATCACTTCCTTCAAAATATCTTAAACCTTGTTCATAATCTATAACCACCATAATTCGTTTATTTTCCCTTACATATTATACTTAAATGATACCTCGTGTTTATAACTAATAAGGAATCCGCGACACACTTTTACTTGGCATCCTTACACTTATTTACGCCATCCCTTACTCTTAAGGAGTAGATGAGCCTCCCTTCATACAATAATATAATAAATCAATAGAATTTCCTTCTTTTTCCACAAAGAATAGGGGGTCTTATCACGAGCCAGCCTACCACGATCATAGGATAATAACCTAAGTGACATTCCCACTTTAGCTACCACACCAGGGAAATAGCCTTTGACATTCTCTTTGTGTCAAGGGACAAGAGGTCTCATCACGAGCCAGCTTGTTCACTTAAGTTACACTCTAGTGAGTGGCATTATCATCATCTAGATACCAAACTAGGATAATGGTCTTTTTCGAAAAAAAATAAAAATAATAATAAAAATAAATAAATTTTTATTATCTATCAACAATTTTTTTTCTTTTCTTCTCTTTTCCACAAAGAATAGGGGGTCTCATCACGAGTCAGCCTACCACAATCATAGGATAATAACCTAAGTGACATTCCCACTATGGCCACTACACCAGGGCAATGGCCTTTGACATTCTCTTTTTGTCAAAGGACAAGAAGTCTCATCACGAGTTGGCTTGTTCACTTAAGATACAATCTAGTGAGTGGCATTATCACTATGGCTACCAAGCCAGGATAATGGTATTTTTGGAAAATATGATTCAAACATGTATCAAGGATACAGGCTCATCTTCGGGTTAAAAGGAAACCCTATTGAGGCTATGGATGCATGTTCGCAACAGTGGCTCTGCCTGTGGTATGGAAGTTACCTTAACACACGAAGTTTCTCCGTATCCCCAGATTTCCTTCACTCAATCACGAGGCTATCATTTCGGTTGTATTCAATAACACAGAAAAGTAATAACATTATGATATGTGGGATATTATTTAACTGAACAAGATTTAATTTATTCGGA
The DNA here is from genome assembly GCA_009831015.1 of Picea engelmannii. Classification (NCBI taxonomy): domain Eukaryota; kingdom Viridiplantae; phylum Streptophyta; class Pinopsida; order Pinales; family Pinaceae; genus Picea; species Picea engelmannii. The sequence goes on along the minus strand of ML782366.1, from coordinate 308,071 downwards.
GCATGTATCCTTAACACATTATTTTATGTATCGATATTTTCAATTCCACACATGTGGATTAACATTTAATGATTACCGTTAAATATGTTGTTCAAACATAAATCATTAATCCCCATTGGCGGCCACCGTACAATCATTACTTTTTGCCACCGATACTTACAATCATTACTCTTCCCTACGCTAATGGTCGAGGTCTAACTTTCTATTAATAAGGGGGGTGGACGCTCGACACACTTCTCGATGCAGATAGTAATGATTGTAATCAATACCTTCATTTACATACACTTGTTGTCTCAGATAGTTTCTATTCTCGGTAATTTTTCCTCCAAAGCTGGTCTAACCACCTCTGCTAACAGGAACAATAGTCGTCCATATTTTCTCACAAAATGGGTGGCAGAGGTGTGCGCAGGGAACCTACTTTACTAAAGCTTACAAAGAAAGCGAGAGACATCTACATCATCTGGGGTGGACAGAGTACTTCAACTGGCTGTAAAGATATGACACAAATGTCACGCTTTAATTCTTTAAGAATCTGCAGGGGGGAAACTCTATGGTGCGGGGCATACAAATCTCAGTCACCCCGAAAATCTTAGCAGAGGTCATAGGCCTCCCTAATACGGGCATTCAGTGGATAGGACGATACACAACATTGAAGGAAGATGTGGAAACCTTCACAAACCTTGGGGAAGAATTGGATAAGAAAGGACAAGGACTCAACCCTAGTACCCTCAGAGAACCATGGAAGGAACTTGCAGGGGTAATTCAGCGGTACATCACTTGTGATGGACGATATGACGTAATCCAATCTCGCCACCTCAAATTGTTGGTAGCTTTAAAACAACAGTTAGTACTTAATCTACCTTTCTTTTTGAATGCCATATTACATGAGGTTTCTCTGAGAACACAAAAATCCAAGGAACCTATTACTATTATCATCCACCACAGATTAGTTAAATTGATGGATTCTTCATTGAGAGTGGAGTTGCCATTGAAAATTTAAATTTTTGGATTCTTCTTCCAGTGGAATCACCTTCAAATTGATTTTTTGATGTGTGGAGTCGCCAAAGAAGGAATCCAACCAATATGTCTCTAAGTATTTTCATCTCTCATACCTTAGAACTCAACCATGTCGTTCTTTCCTAGGGAAAATTTTTCAATTTCGTCCCTGACAGTGGTGCTAGAATGTTAACTCTCTGTGAATTTGTTCGGTCAATAAACAAATGACAGAGGTAATTGTTTCAACCAACTTTATATTTGGGTACTAGTCTTCTTAGCTCAAAGAGGTCTTTCTTGTGTCACTTCATGTTTCTTTGGCAATCAATGGCTAGCTTTAGTTTTGTTTTGGGTTTTTTTATAAATTTGATGGCAACGAAGGGGGGGGACACTTAGGGCTATGGATTCAAAATTATGAAAGTGAATGAAAATAATAACTCTCCAAAGAATAAAGGCTAAATGAGGTGATGAGTCTCAATTATAAATCATATTTATTCAGAGTGTAAGAAGAAGGAGAAAACAAGTAACTGAATCAGAGCATTATTGAAATGAATTCTGAATCAATTAGGAAGAAAAATTACACAGTTTCAATTTCTTAAGACGAGATCATCACAAGATGAATTATGAGATTTCAACTATCCAATTTAAATAGAATAAAATTCAAATTGAATAAAATAACACAGGAATACATACAAGGAGAGGAGACAAAACTCATATCACCACCATTAGAATCTTTTCATAGAGACTTCAAAAGCTTCTGCGGATGTATTCAATTCACCTCCAAAAAATTACAATTGAGTTTCATAACAACTAAAAGGTGCCCTTTCACTTCTTCCAACCCTGATACATACGTATCTCTTAACATTTAAACAAATAGTGAGTCCTTTCGTTTCCAAACCGGTTACAAATAAAGAAATGTTTCGTTTGGAAACCGTTTACAAAAAATAGGATTCAAAACGCTACCTGTAATTCTCAAACCATAATAGTTGTGTAAAATATGAGAATGGTTTTTGTATATAAGATCATTATAAAGAAAAACCTCTCTCGGTTTCTCTAAATTAATCTCCAATTGGCCGAAACACCTGCCGCAAAAACATGTCTCGAACAGGAAATCATGAAAACTAAAAAATAGGGTTCGCATATTTCTTCAAATATCCCAATCCGTGACACCTGTGTAAAATATGGAGGAGGTTTTTGTATATAAACTTGTATTGAGTAAAAAACTCTCTCGTTTTTGTGAAACTCTTCTCCATCTGTCTGGGATCTACATTTGAAAAATATGTCTCCAACAATAAAATCCTGAATCCAGAAATATAAGGTTCCAAGATGTCCTTGATTCTCCTAGTAATCTGGGAGAGGTTATTATTATTTGGCCCATTCTAAGTGTAAACCTCTTTTGGTTTCTCAAAATGTGCTATGGTTTTCCTGGAATTCACCTCATAAAACGACTTGTCAAAACAACTTGAAATATTGACACTGAGACTTGAAAACTAATATGTGTGGAACTGATCGAATTCGTCTGTCAATGGTCTAACCCCCAACTTACTCTCGCTATCCATTTCACAGAAATTTCTGTTGTGATTGTCTTTCAGAAATTTCTAGAGTGTGAGGGAGTGGTTTTAAAGTAACCCTCCTTTCACCCCGAAATGCACCTGGAGATGCCACGTAGTCCCAAGTTGAAGCCACGGTTTCTTTTCATCCCACTTTCAATAATTAACCTCCGCGCTAGTTCTCCACCCAAACTGATCCCTGACCATTGATCTGTGGCCCCTGCGATCTGTGGCTTGTTGGGTCTTGTCAACCCCGTATTTCCGCTAGATTTAACCTCCTCCTACTATATTTTTCCCTCTCCTCCAGTTTATCACACCTCCACATTAATTTAGCGTCTTGCTAAGTCCTGGAAACTGGATTTCACACACAAAATGTTATAGTGATAACACACCTAAAGTACACGATCTGTCGATACATGTCCTTTTGGATCTGACAGCCACTATCCACTTCAGTTATTCAGGCTTCAGGAGTTTCAAACTCCTACGCACTCATTCCTCCCGAAGTTCTTTCACCCGAAGAAAACAGATTTCCGCCACGCTTCCCTCTGGATCCGATAGTCCAAATCTTCTCCGCTCCAGTCAACTTCCTTTCGGAGTGTTAGGCCTCTAAAATTATGATCTCTCACCACTTGTCCTTCACAATGAACATTTGTGATCTACTTCGGCCTTCGACTCTTCAGGATTTTGTCACTCTCCACACTCGAAATCCCCCGAAGTGACTTCCCTTGAAGTCTCTGATCTTCCGACATGTGTCTCCTCGCGACCAACAGCTTGGATCTATTTCGGCTATTCGGTGATTTCTCTTTCTCCTCGACCACAAGACCTCTAAAGTGATCTTGCTCCAAATTTATGTATCTTACGCCACCTGTCAACCTTGATGATGGATGGTTCCTGCTCACTTCGAGACTTCAGGGCTTCACTTGCCCACACTCCTCTGTGTTCCAATATTCTTGAATGTGCGAAGCTTGAAGGACTTCCACTGTTATATTTCTCGCAACTCTCCCGGATCTGACGGTTGTCATACCTCGCGCCCAGATTCAATGATTGGGATATGTATCCTCTTCAACTCTCTCCTTCTGATGTGTGGACGTAGATCGAACAGTCCAGATCTCTTCCTAAATCTGATCTGACAATTGTTGTTGCTCCTCCTCTTGAGCTTCTTCATTCTTCTGAGATTGGTAAAATTTGTAAGTGTTCAAAGGTTTCGACCTCTTAACCTTCTGTTGCGAGCCTGAATTCTTGGGTCTTGAATTTTTATTCTTCTCCTGATCTTTGGGACTTGGAATAAGTATGTCTCCTACACACTCCTTGTGTCATCTCTTCTAATATTCAAACTGACTCAGAACCCCAAAGGGCCTCGGTCCTTCTGTGACAGCGTCCACCCGAGCACCTACCTCAGCAGGTCCCGCGCCTGACCTCCCGGTCTTAAGGATCGTTCAATTTTCCCCCCTCAAGCCGGAATGGCTCTTCTGATTCCCACTGGAATCTCCTTCGAAATGGACCCACAGGTCTTTTAGGCACTTTACAGTCTTTAGGCGAAGAATAGAAAATTGGGTTTCGGGGTTTTCAAACTCCCGATGTCTCGACCTCCAATATCCCGATGCACGCCTTTGTTGCCTTAGCCCCTCCTGGCTATTCCCTGGTCCATGTGACCGCTTTCCATAAAACCACAGCCTTATATTCCTTCTCGTCGGGGTTTTTTTTTTTTTTTGGCTTCAAAATCTCGATGCACTCCAACTTTCGTTGGCCCTCTAGGCTAGACTCTTGGTCCACGTGAACTCCTCTATATGACCGTAGTCATACCTCCCATCGGGGTTTCAGACTTCGTGATTCCGAAATGCATAAATACCTTGTCACCAGGATTCCCGATATCCCGATGACCAAAATGCCGATAGACGACTTCCTGTCGGGATTTTCCCCGATGACTCTGATTGCTGCCACGCATCCCCTCAAGATGGACGCTTTAGGTTTCTCCTCACGTTTTTGAGACTTTTGATGTCCCGATTTTCACGACCTCAGGAACTCCGATTTCCCGAGTGCCGATATGCCGACTCTCTTTGGATTTATGACACCTGTCCCAAGTGGATGGACGTTTCAGATTTACCCTCGGGGTTTCGCCAACTACAAATTCAAAACACTTACTTGTGCGAGTCCCAATGATCGAAACGTCGATGGGCTTCCGATCTCACCACGTGTCTCAACTGATGGACGGCTCCAATCATCTATGGGGTTTCCAACATGGATTTTCTCAATCCTTTTCCCTCAGAACTTTCGATTTGCCGAATCCCGAAACTCCGATGGAGTATTCCCTTTCGGGACTTTTTCTGAGATCTCCGATCTTCACCACGTGTCCTCTTAAGATGGACGGTTCTAATTCAACCTCGGGATTTTGAGACTTTTGATGCCCGATGTCACAATTCCTTTGTCAACTTAGAACCCCGATCACCGAAACGTCGACGGGCTCTCGATGACTGCCACCTGTCTCCTCAAGATGGACAGCTCAGATTGACTCTAGGATTTTCACTATGAAAATTCCCGATCACTCATCCTCGTGACTCCCGATTTTGCGAATACCGAAGTCCCGATGGCCACGCCTCTCATAGGAATTTTCCTCCTCTCGTTCACGAAGCTTAAACTCCATGCAACTCCTGGTCGATCCAACAACTAACGGGTATTTTTGTGAAGATCCTACGGTTTACAGTCTCCTGAACTTGAACCCCGAATGCAGCCGTAACCTCCTCGCTTCTCTGGTAGATCTAACGGCTGGCGATATTTCGTTAATCCTCTCCACAAATTTCCGACCGTCGATTTCTTCCCTTTGACGATTCCTATGAATGAAACCAAGGGCTCTTCCCTAGACTTACCCGCTTGCACAACGAATTCTGGATATCTTCTAGTCACTCAAATACATCCCTCTCCTATGCTGCCTTTAATGGTTCAAAGAATTTACTCCTCCTGAGCTACTCACAACTTCAAGCCTCGAAGAGGGTCCTTGCACGCACTCCTTACGCAAACTTCAGACACCTTCAACTGTCAAATAATTGACTTTGCGCACACCTACAGCAGTAGTCCTTCGATATTTGACTCCGGTCCGCAACTCTGAGACTCTTCTAGGCCTGCGCACTCCTTGCACGGCACCTGTACCCTACTGCATTCTGAGGAAATGAGAACAACCGCTACCTCTCCTGAGCTTTCAGAGACAACTCTCCGAACTCCTTGTCGACGCACTCCTTCCAGACAATTCAATTGCGCTCCTTGCAGGAATATTGCTCAGACAGAGAAACAATTGAAACTCATTCCTTCTTCCTCCAGACTTCAAACTCAAACCATGGAATCACATACACAGCATATAAAATAAAATGTATACCAAGAAGCAAACATTCATGAGCATATCATTCAGCCCAATACACAGAGAATAAACACAAAGCCATGAATTTGAATCAACCTCTTTCTATTAATCCAAATATCAGTACATGGGTGTTCTTACACAGCTCTATGCTTCTCTTCTATGCTCCAATGCTTCTAACTATGTTTCAACACACAATGAGGGTGTCTATATCCATTTCCCATCCACTTCTTCTAAAACTGTCTAATCTAATATTCAATTCTACCTACTTACATAAATGCCTTCTACCTACTATGGATGAGAGCGGATCTCTCAAGGTCCTATACAATGCATGAGTACGCCTCTCCTTAACTATCACATTTAAGTTTGGCGCATCCACTCTTCAAAAGTTTTTAAACAATTTAACATATGCTCAAAATGTGTGGTGCTTGCCCCCACACTCGCTTGATGTTGACGATGCTCTTGCATCATTCTACTTCCTTCAAAGGAATTTCTTGGTGCCCTCTTGGCAACCTCTCGCTCAAAACACACCTTGCTAAGTGTTTTCTACATAGTGTTTAGTAACTCTGTGAGTATATTCCTCTAATACTCTTCCCCTTGAACTCGACAAAGAGTTCTCCTTGTGCACACTTGCACCTGCTCGATGCCCACCTGGAATATCTCTACAGAGTTATCAGTGAGTTTGTCCCTCTTTGTGCTTCCTTTGCATAGTTTACCCTCCAAGGTATTCAACAACCTTCAGGTTTCCCTTGAGTTGTTATCACTCAGGTGTGCCCTCCTGGAATGTTCTTTTCTGACTCCACAGATTTCAGATGCACACTCTTGGTGTTGGCTACAGAACCTCCAATGTTCTATTGTGCACTCATTTCATAGTCTAAATAATCCAGAACGATATTTCAAACTCAACAAAGATAAATAAATCTATGTTTCTACTGCATATGAAACCTATCATACATCTACAACATACATAAACACAAAAACAACCATGTGCAGGAAAAAATGTTGTCTTTTTATTAATATGAAAATATGATTACAATGTGTAGGCTAGACTACAATAGATTCTCATCTCTCTCAATCTCTCTCAAATAACTATTCTACCTCCTATTCAGTAACAATACTCCTCAAACAGCCTCATTTGGGCATACAATGAATCTACATATACAACAAGGTTCCGAGGATTCCCTTCAACTACCTATATTCTCGAAAGAAGCTAACTACCCCTTAAGCACCATTACATTAAATTCTAGGAGTGAAACTCCCAGATCACTCATGATCATTCAATCCCAATCATTTTGATCTTCTTCAGTTTTCAATCAGTTCAAGAAATATTTGCAGGAAACACTTGTGTTTCATATTCCGAAATGATTCAAAGGTGCACTAAGGTGTCACGTTGTCTCTCCACGTGTGTTGACTGATGATGCTCTTGCATCATACTCCACTGCTTGGAAAATCATGAGCTCCTGCTCATGGCTCCCTCTGCTCTGTTGTTGAGATCCTTCAGGGTCCTATACTTTCTCTTGGAGCTATTCATATTCTCCTTTTCCTTGCTACTTCTTCTTCCCTGTTGATATTGAAAGTTCTCTTATGTCCCATACTTCTCTAATGACTGCTTCATGTGCTGCTTCCAGCATCAATCTCTTTATCTCCTCTATTTCTTTGTCAAACTGATCCATGTTACAAGGGAAAAACTCTTTATGGCCAAGGGTAAACCACAACAGATAGGTATGACTGCAGAAATCAACTCAATTCCAACATATGTTATATAAACTAATGTGTAATATAAGAAAGAGGCCTACCTCGATCTGGCGTTTGATGATGTTCCACCGTTGAGAACTTTGACCCAAATCTTTATACCTACAAGAAGTTCTCAACAAACAAGTAGATCAAGTATACAGTGATAATATAAGAGGGGTTATCACATCAGATAGCATAATCCATTAATAAACATTACAAACATGCCCATGGATAATAATCATATATTTGCAAGATATCAATAGGACGGGAAAGGA
>ML782366.1:257417-297821 GCA_009831015.1 Picea engelmannii | reverse complement strand
CCGCATGACCTCCAAGCTCTCCTTTCTAAACATCAAATGGTATTTTCCACTCCCCAAGGCCTCCCTCCTTCCCACAGTGTTCATGATCATTCCATTCCCCTTGTACCTGGAATCCTTCCTCCCAATATCTGTCCATATCGCCACCCCTTCTCACAAAAAAATGAAATTGAGAAAATGGTCCAGGAACTCCTTAATGCAGGCATTATCCACCCTAGTACGAGCCCTTACTCTTCTCATGTAGTCATGGTCCTAAAGAAAGAAGGTTCTTGGAGAATGTGTCCTAACTTCTATGCCCTCACCAAACTGACCATTAAAGACAATTTTTCCATTCCAGTCATTGATGACCTCCTGGATGAATTGAGTGGCACCCAATTCTTTACTAAATTTGATCTTCGCTCAGGCTATCACCAAATACGTATGAAAGAGGCAGACATTCCCAAGACAGCCTTTTGCACTCATGAGGGCCACTATGATTTTTTGGTCATTCCCTTTGGCTTGTGTAATGCTCCCTCCACCTTCCAAAGCCTCATGAATCATGTCTTCCATCCCTTTCTCCATCATTTTGTCTTAGTTTTCTATGATGATATCCTCATCTATAGCAAAACTTGGACCAACCATCTTACTCATGTGGATCAAGTTCTCCATCTCCTCTCCCAGTACCAACTTTTCCTGAAACAGTCTAAATGTGATTTTGGTGCCTCAGAAGTAGAATACTTGGGTCATCTGGTTGGCAAGGATGGCGTCAGGGTGGATTCGTAAAAGATTAAATCTATGAAAGATTGGCCGCACCCAAAGACTCTCAAAAGCTTATGTGGATTTCTGGGCTTAACAGGGTATTATCGCAACTTTGTTAAGAACTATGGAAAGATTGTAGCACCTCTCACTGCTCTCCTAAAAAAGAACTCTTTCACTTGGACTCCAGCCACTACTCAAGATTTTCAAACCTTGAAGACGGCCATGTGGACCACTCTGGTTCTGGCCCTTCCTGATTTCACAAAAACCTTTGTGTTGGAATGTGATGCCTCGGGGAAAGGAATCGGTGCTGTCCTTATGCAAGAGGGTCGACCTTTGGCCTTCACCAGCAAGAAACTGTCTTAAAGGAATCTGGGCAAACCCATTTATGAAAAGGAAATGTTGGCTATTCTGCATGTCGTTGAGCTGTGGTGCCCTTATCTCTTGGGGCAATGCTTCCAAATCAAGACCGACCATCAAAGCCTCAAGTACTTTCTGGAACACCGCATTTCCTCCCAGGAGAAACAAAAATGGGTGACTAAGCTCTTTGGTTATGATTATAAGATCATTTAAAACAAGGGCAAAGACAATGTAGTGGCAGATGCACTGTCCTGAAAATATGAAGAAGGATCCCCTTTTTCTCTTTCCTTCATTGTACCCGATTGGCTCCAAGCTGTGCGACAGGAATGGCTTCAAGACCCCAAAAGTTTGCATCTAATCCAACAATTACAAAGCCAGGCTCCGGCTCCCCCAAGGTACTCTTGGCTACAGGAAGAGCTTCGATACAAAGGTTGTTTGTATTTAAGTAAACAATCAAAGCTTAAATCCATGGTACTTTCTGAGCTTCATGCTACGCCCACAGCGGGGCACTCAAGGTTCGCCAAAACATATGATAGAGTCAAGCGTTCTTTTTTCTGGGATAGTATGAAATAGGACATCTGTAATTTTGTAGTTGAATGTGAGGTGTGTCAACACAAAAAGGGAGAAACAGTCAAATCTCTGGGAACACTACAACCGCTTCCGATTCCACCGGCTATTTGGAAGGATATCTCTATGGACTTTATTACCGGCTTACTCAAATCAGGGAATAAATCAGTCATAATGGTGGTTGTGGATTTCCTTTCCAAGTATTCTCATTTCTGCGCTCTTTAACACCCATTTACTTCATCCATGGTGGCTCAACTTTTCATGGACCAGGTCTTCAAGCCTCATGGCATGCCACACTCTATTGTTTTTTATCGTGACCCAACTTTCACAAGCAATTTTTGGCAAGAACTGTTTAAGCTCTAGGGCACCCAATTGCATCTCAACACATCTTATCATCCCCAGACTGATGGTCAAACAGAAGTTGTCAACAAGTGTTTGGAAACATATCTGAGGTGTTTTTCTTCTGAAAAACAACATCAGTGGGTTCAATGGCTACCCCTAGCCAAATGGCGGTACAACACTTCCTACCATACAGCTACTCGCATGACTCCTTTTGAAGTAGTATTTGGACATAAGCCACCTTCAGTTCTCTCATACTTACCGGGTACCTCGAAGGTCCAGGTGGTTGACCAAACACTTACAGTTCGAGAGGATATTATTCGTACCCATAAAGAGAACTTGGTCATGGCACAAAATCGCATTAAGCAACAAGCAGATCAAGGTCACTCTGAATGTCAATTTGCAAAAGGGGATCAGGTGTTTCTGCAACTGCAACCATACAAGCAAACTTCCCTCAAGGCCGAGTATTGTCAGAAGCTAGCACCCAAATTTTATGGTCCTTATACAGTTCTCAAACGTGTGGGACAAGTCGCATATCAGTTACCTCTACCCAGTCAGTCGAAGCTACATCCAGTTTTCCCTGTTTCATGCTTAAAGAAGGTGATTGGAACTCGGTGCCAAATTCAAACCAACCTTCCTGAGTTAGCTAAAGAAGGATCCATTTGGCTATAGCCAGAAGCAGTTTTGGACCAGCATGAGCGTCACCTGTGTCAGCGAACCATCAAGGAAGTGCTAGTCCATTGGAAAGATACGAATCCAGCAGATGCCACTTGGGAACCAGCTACCATTTTGTAGCAGTTTCCTCATCTCAAGCCTTGAGGACAAGGTTGTTTTTAAGGGGGGGGACATGTTAAGGTCCTAACCCGCACATAAGTAGATTAATATATTNGGATGTAATAAAGGTCAATATTAATAAGGCCTTTCAATAAAATAGAATAAGGCGGATGTAAGAAGACCTAATAGAAGCTTCCGCTTCTAGAAGGATCTTCCTCTAGATGCTTCTCTTGATAGACATTTTGTATAAATAAGGGTCAAGGGTATGAAAACCCTAGCTTGGAGATTATTGTAACAGAGCACTGCTCGATTGGAGATTGCACCCTCAAAGAGGCTTGTGAACATTACTTTTTGAATCAAAGTGTTATTTCTATTGTTGTTCTTATATCATTTTTGTGTTATTGTGGAGATTATGCTGGATATTTTATTGTTATTCTGCCATTTCTAGCATTTTATTTCTATTCTGCATATTTTATATATCTGGTATCTTGCAAGAAGTGACAACGATACAGACTTCTGTGTCGGCATAGTTTAAAACCAAGAAACCAATTTTCTTCCAACTGGGTCTCCACCACTTCAATCCTCCACCAAAGGAAAGCTCATAGGAAAAAGGCAATGAGGTCCTCTCAATAATAGGGAAAGAGCTTGGGGGATGAACATTGTGTTTAGACTTGAGGGACAGAGGGATGCAGACTCAATATGAAGTGATTTCTCCAGAGTAAATTTTCTCTCAAAGTTGAATTCTTTCTCCTCCTTTTCCATAGGTCGAAATTGTGCTCTTATAGCCTTCAGGATGCAATTGAAGGGTCAAGTCAGAATGTTTCCAATATATGGAAGGCCAAGGATCAGAGATCTCCTGTCGTGACATGGAAACCCGACCTCATTTTGTATTTTCTGGCATAAATCCCGTTGTATGTGGGCTGTAGTGGATCAACAAGCGTATACGCATATTGCATAGAATATAGGGAGTGTATATGTGGAAAAATGTATATTTTTAGCTCTGGATTCATCAAAAGGGGATGATAAGTCTGCAAAGGGAAATGGAAAAAGGCCCTATGTGCAAGATAGCAATGGTGAGGCAAATCTTGTTATAACATATGCCCCCTAATGTGTGAGGTTAGAGGAGTATCTTCAATGGCCGAAATACATTATAAATAACCTAGAAGTGGAGTGGTAGAGAATGATATGGACGAACTCAATTACTCATTACATTATGTATTGACTTTTCATACATGGATGCCAAGAATACAATGCAGATCCATGTGGAAAATATACCAAACAAGTGCTCATGGCCATGAATAGGCAAATACAAATGCAGTTACATGCCAAAAGTTGTCATAGTCACGAACAAGGCCCAGTGAAACCAGTTTCAAAATCAATCTGAAGATATTTGTATACCACAAAGTACAATCTGATCTCCCATGATCACTGAAGTCAAATAGGTATTGGTCCAATGAAGGGGAAGCAACAACTTAGGAAAGTTGCAGCCACATAATGATGTCTTCAAGTCTTCTACACTATCCACCAAGGGTGCAAGTATACATCATGTGAATTAATGAGTTGATGTCGAACACGATGAGACATCGTTTGATTATTGTTCATTGAGGTATACCGTTAACAAAAGCGAGACAACCTACCAATAATGAAAGTAGGTATCAAGGCACCGAGTACATTCCTACAAGTGTGAAAAAGGATTTGATGTCGAACACTTGAGAAATCCATTGATCAAGAGACATTGATGTATTCCCATCTGTCAATGGCGAGAGAGCCTACCACTAATGACTGCAAGCCTCAAGGTATTCATAAAACTCTAGGTCCCATATCCAGAATAAATTAGTTGAAGTTGATGGAAAGAGACTTGCTGAAAGGAGAGCATTGAGGCATCTCTCATCAGTCAACACGAGGAATAAAGACCCTCTGAATAGTAGCCAATGATGAAAAATTGTTGACAAAGGTGAGGAAACCACCAATAAGGATAATGGTATCCAAGACACTGCACAAATCCCAAAGTGTGAATGGATGTCTTGCTGTCAAACACAAGGGAAACCACCCAGTCAACTACCAATGATGAAGTGTCAATTTTTGGGTTCAAGGTGACCTACCAATGATGAAAGTAGGGTCAGGGTGCATGATAAGACCAAAGTATCATGTGATTCTGAGACAAAACTGAGGGTATGGTTGACATGCGAAGTCAAGATTTCTGAGGAGTGGCTGACACAGGTTGATAGACTTCCTTTGAACAAGAGCATGAGACATATGGTGGACTCCAGTAGCATGGACTCAATGATGTGACAATTAGATGCAGGATGCATCCATAATGTTCTCTATAGGGACTGGAAGAGTAACCAGTCGGTAGAGAAAACTTTGTAGCGAGATCAACTTCCTAAGGCCATGCTAAACCCAAAATTATGATGACACAAGGACTCAATAACTTTGTGCTCTGTTCAAAGGTGAAATGACTGCTGCCAATTACAATATAGTACTCCCTTCCCGCCCGTCTTTTTCTTGTTTTTTCAGAACAAATGAATGCTATGATACAGAGGAGGGAACAAGTGTCACAAGTAAGAAAAAATAGTTCCAGCAGTGGAACATACCTATTCTTAATGAAAGGGAATGCATGCGCGAGATAAACACTTGGGGTGATGTTCCCTCCAGGGTATAGGGTGTCAAATTGTGAAGGATATAAACAAGGCTCTTCTTGGTTGAGGATGCAAACTGCTTAGGCAGTCGTTTATAATGCAAAGAGAGAACCAGCTAAAGGCTCAATATTGCAAGCGAGGTCATGAGATGAAATCACAACTTAACGCCAAAAAATGTCCTTTTTTATATATTTTAGTCTACTTGGTGTGAAAAAGGGGTAAACTTGTGCCAAATAGATGTCTTTTCAAATCCAATTTACGAGTTTGAAAAAGACAAGTTCACTCGGCAATCTTTTCAATTTTTGGTAGCGAGTCTGAAAATAGTTTAACTAAGACTCATGACCTTTCAAATACAACTTTAACGAGCATGAAAGGGACAAATCACTTGACGATATTTTTAGTTTTTAGACAAGTCATAAAAGAGCTTAACTGAGACTCGTTTTTGCTTTTCTAATCAACATGTAAAGGGGGAGGCCAAGGCTCCCATCTTGGCCTTCTACCGAAAGTCAGTACCTTACGGATAGCTGAAAAAATCTTGGGAAACCCCAAGGCTTTCCAAGTCAAGGAGGAGAAGGTGCTAACAAAGGATACAGTCTTCGTGATGGTTCGAATAATGTCTCTTAATGAAAAATACATAGGTGGGGGGATGGGATGTCCCATCAGGTCATCCCAATCGTAGGGAACCTTGTCAGGAATTGGAGGGAGAGCATTCGGGGGAAGAATAAATCTCTCTCGTTCAGAAGCGGGAGGATTTGGAATGTTGATGACATGACTGAAAGGTGCATCATTCTCTTCAGGGAGAGTAGGCTTGAATAGATATTGCACTGGTGTGGCCACTTCTTCAAATATAGGCTGAAGAGGATTCATAGTAATGGGGGCAAGAGAGGCTTCACCTTTAACAAACAAGGAGAGGTCAGGAGAATATTGCATCGATGGAACCACCGATATGATCAAGGGAGAAGTGGTGTGAGGAGAAACCACAGATGCCTCAGAATCTGAAGGGCTCTTGGGTGAGCCCCACGCTTCTGGTATCTCGGCAGTAATCGGACACAAACAAGTAAGGTGACTTCCTTTGCAAGTCCTACAAAGGAATTTAGGTTTACGTCTAAGGTGTCTAGGCTTCTCTATGTAACTAGAAGGGGAAAGAGAGTCATATCCTGTATGATGAATAGAGGAGGGAGATGTGACATGGCTATGATTAGGGAAAAAAAGAATGGTGCCCCCAACATAATTGGTAGAGGTTGGGAGAAAGTTGTCGACATAGTTTGTAGAAGAAGTTGACCCATCTCCGACATGACTGGCAGAAGTTGGYGATGGAGCACTAGTATGACTGACAGTGACTAGGTTAGCGATAGATGGTGGCATTTGATTCCATGGTCTGGGGAAAGATTGATACTGAAAAATTTCAAGCCAGGAAGGATCTTGGTGTACCTCTTTCCCTAGCCCAGAAAGGTGTTGGTTCACACCAAAATGATCCGAAGAGGTTTGTATGCACATCGTCACTGAGGTCTGTGAAGAGACCTAGGTAGGATAAGGATAATTCGAGTGAGGATATATGTTGCCCCCTTGTGAAGAGGTCCCATAAAGAGGGTAGTCTGAACCGTAAAATCGATTCTCCCCATATGAAATACCTAGTGGTAATTGAGGACCTATCATGGAAAAAGTGTTTGAAGGAACTGACATGGTAGATGAAAGGTACATGGGTGGGGTGTAATAAGTGGGATAAGTACCCATCTGAGTACTGGCTCCTGAAAGAGCATATCTAGTATTGGATCCATAGGGGGGAAGGTTCCAAACTCCCATGGGGCCACGAATCATATCAAACAAATAAGTAGGCATCTAAGCCATGGTCCCCTCAGGTCCAATGCTAGGATTCATATATGTGGGCCAGGGAGAGGGTTGCATGGGGGAAGGTATATCAACGAAAAAATGACTAGAGACCCAAGGTGCGGGTTGAACATTGTAATTGTGTATACCATTGTAAAAAATGGAAGGGTTTGTCCCCATGAAATGAGAAAGAATCACGGGGCAGGTAGCGGTGAATGGAGGACTGAAAGGAACTCCACTATCCATGATAATAAAACCAAAAAAAGACTTCTAGGGCCAACTAATAGTCAAAGAGCATACCAAAAAGTCAAATGTCCAATATGTAATCAAACGGGATAAAGTGGTTGAGTGGCCTCCCTCGCTAAAGAAGGTATGCCTCATCCAAGAGAGACCTGAGACTCCCTGCTAAAGTTTGGAGGTAACATAATCAGTTATAAGGGTCCTCATAGGCTTAACAACCAATCGGTCAGATCCCCCCAGATAGGTAATCCTCCATAAAGGTTGTGTGTTGTCCGACCCCTATCTAACTCAGGATACAAGTAGAATAACCCCTGCAAGTAACCTATGAGATGCCTAAGTCAAGAAACTAATCAACCACTATGTAACTGATGCACAGACGAACAGTCGTAAGTCTGGATTACGGTATGGGTAGGGTAGCAAAGCCCGAAACCTTGAAAGTGTCGCCTCTCATAGAGGTATGGTCACTAACAAGATCCCCAAATACAAATAAATCCACAGAAATATCTCTAACGCTAGGTGAGTATCCAGGGGTTATCCCTTCAACTAACTTTGTGCGACCTCATTCTTAACTCTGGTGTGAGCGGAGCCTCCTGGTATTACCAATTATACAATGGACTTCTCAACTCCCTGCCTCAGACACATATGTTGATTTAATTGCCTTGGAGAAGTTTACTCACAAGATCCTATTCCAAGGCACTAAATCCTAGGCAGGTTTGTGCACCCTAAAAATAAAATCGTGACTAATCAATTTTAGTTTAAAGTGTAAATTATATTGGCCGTGAATACTCAAAAAGGTACGGAAGTGAAACTCATGATGTTATGACTCTGCAAGAAAATAAATATGGATATAATGCAAAGTCTATCTTTAACTTTTCAACGAATGATATGCTAATAAGAACAGTGTAGTCTTCAATTTCAACTGTTTCATTCAAAAGTAAAATGAAATATTTCACTAAATGCGCTAAACTAATGATAAAGATTCAAAGACAAAAGTGCCAACCAATGCAAAATGCCTATTTTTTTGTATTTTCAATATACTAAAAAGAAAATGCATGGACTAATGAGAAACCTGACATATAAATTCTACTGTGTATAAAAGAAATAACTCGAGAAGAATACCAAGTAGCCACGCAAACAAACCAGAGAACAAGGACAAATCAAAAATGGAAAACAAAGAGAAAGCTCCACCCAAAAATTCAACTCCAAACAGGTTTCCTGTCATCCCAGATAATCTCAACAGACACTACAAATACCTAAGAAGGATCATCAATCTTTAAATCCTACCCAGCAGTCACTACACCAATCAAACAAGTCAAGGGAAGTGGTATATGTGACTGTTTGGGAGAACAGAGCATATATACGCTTCTTGCAGTGAGATAGCAAGTGTGTATACGTGACTATCAAGGAAAAAATGGTGTATATGTTTTAAAACAAGGCCAAGCAAGGGAAAAAGGCTAAAAACTCATACCCAGAGTGAACAAGACATGTCAAGCAGTGATACGACAAGAAACACAAAGGAAAAAGAGCAATGTAAGAAGAAAAAGTACTTCAACCCTTAGAAGGAAGATCTCTCCCCAATGGAGTCACCAATTCTGTTACAAGGGAAAAACTCTCTATGGCCAAGGGTAAACCACAATAGATAGGTATGACTGCAGAAATCAACTCAATTCCAACATATGCTATATAAACTAATGTGCAATATAATAAAGAGGCCTACCTCGATCCGACGTTTGATGATGTTCCACTATTGAGCACTTTGACCCAAATCTTTATACCTATAAGATGTTCTCAAAAAACAAGCAGAGAAAGTATACAGTGATAATATAAAAGGGGTTAGTACATTAGATAACATAATCCATTAATAAAGATTACAAACATGCCCATGGATAATAATCATATATCTGCAAGATATCAATAGGACAAGAAAGGAGTATTTCTATTAATAATTGATCAACAAAAGTGACAACGATACAGACTTTCGTGTCAGCACGGTTCAAAACCAAGAAACCAAGTTCCTTCCAAATGTATCTCCACTACTTCAATCCTCCACCAAAGGCAAGCTCATAGGAAAGAGGTAATGAGGTCCTCTCAACAATAGGGAAAGATCTTGGGGGATCAACATTGTGTTCAGACTTGAGGGATAGAAGGATGCAGACTCAATATGAAGCGATTTATCCAGAGTAACTATGCTCTCAAAGTTGAATGCTTTCTCCTCCTTTTCCATAGGTCAAAATTATGCTCTTATAGCCTTCATGATGCAACTAAAGGATTGAGTCAGAACGTTTCTAGTATATGGAAGGAAAAGGATCAGAGATCTCCTGTTGTGACATGGAAACCTGGCCTCATTCTGTATTTTCTGGCACAAATCCCGATGTACACGGGTTGTAGTGGATCAACAAGAATATACGCATCTTCCATAGCATATAGGGAGAGTATATGTGGAAAAATGTATATTTATAGCTCTGGATTCATCAAAAGGGGATGATAAGTCTGCAAAGGGAAATGGAAAAAGGACCTCTGTGCAAGATAGCAATGGTGAAGCAAATCTTGCTATAACATTCCACTGGCTGGATTTCCTCGTGCAGTATGTTATGTTGCATATTCTCTCCATCAATTTCCAACTTAACTTTTTGGATAAGATTCCTTTTCATCTTTACCCTTCCCTCCAGGGCCTCCATTGCCTCACACTGATCAACAAGATCCATGCTATCTGTTGCTTCCTCCTCTGTTGTAGGTTCACATTCTACAGTTATCTCTTGCTCAACTTCCTGGATGAAAGTTTTGAGCCATTCATATGAATTATCATCTCCTTCTGCTGTAGATCCAAATTCTATAGTTTCCTTATGTTCATCTCCTTGAATGAAATTTTGGATAAATTCCACTGAATTCTCTTCTTTCTCCATCTCTTGGGCACATTGAAATGTGTGCTCTTTCTCCTTTTTACCAATATGATCAATCTGAACCTTCATGTTATCTTCATCTCATGTGGCACTAGTTGACCACTCTTTTGCAGACTCCAGTTCTGCAGTGTCACCTCTGAGTGGCTACTCAGCTTCCTCCTCTGAAGGATTGACTTCTGTCATCTCCTCCTATGTTGGTTCAACTCCAACTTCCTCCAGCTGCTCCCCAGGATGGTATTATCCTCCACCTATTTCCAACTTATCCTATTGGATATTTCTACTCTGCATATTTACCCTTCTCTCCAGGGCTTCCAGTTCCTCATACAACTCAGCAAAATCTATGTTGTCTGCTTCCGCTTCTACTACAGGCTCCAGTGCTGCAGTCACCTCCTGCTCATCTCCCGGGCTGAAATTTTTGAGCAATTCTATTGAATTCTCTTCTCCTACAATCTACATCATTGTCTCTTGGAAGACATATTCTGGTTTTGGATTGTCCAACCAATCCTCCAACATCTTCAATCCTTGCTTCCATTGAGTGAGCAATTCATCTAAATTCTCCTCTTTTTCTAATGGGGTAGACATCATTGTCTTCTCTTTCTCCTCCTCTTTGATATTCCTTGCCAGCTATATTTCCTCTACTGCACCTGCATCACAGACACATTTAGCTTTAAAATAATTTGGCCCCATGGCCTCCTTCTTGGATTCTTTTTGCACCACATCCTCATGTGCAACAATTGTACTAACCTTTGTTGGACTATTTGGTAGGAATATTTGAATCCCCCCAATGACCAGAACACTCCTTCGATCCTCCTCTATCAGCATTCCTTGTTTATATGAACTCACCTTTGATCTCATCTCCTCTCCCTTTCTCACCTGGCAATATGGTATTTTACTACTTCCTCCCTGGTAGTCTATGAGACCCTTAATTGATCTCATCTCATTACCCCCCTGGAAATATAAATTTCCATTGCTTCCCTCCTGACAATATATGAGACCCTCAATTTATCTGATCTCATTTCCCACCTAGAAATTAGATAATTTATCTTTGTCCTCCTGGAAGTTCATGAGATCTCTAGTTGATCTCATCTCCTTCTCATCACCGAGGTTTCTTCCAATTTCTGGCTCACATATGTAAACCACTTCCTCCTCTGTGTCACTAAGGTTTTCAACTTCCCTTAGCCACCTCCTCAACTCTTGTTTTGGCCTTTTGGACAACAACTTTTGAACAAGCCATTTCACTTTTATGTTTAGAGGCCATTCATGCCTCTAGTGTACCTTTGCCTCTTGTTGCATCTTCAATGTCAGTTGTTCCATTCTTTCTCTTATCTCAATGAGTTCCTTGTTATTTTCTACTTTACATTTCTGATGGTGATCTCCTCTTCAACAATGCTCATGGCCTTCAGTAGCCATATTCCTCTTACCTCATCCCACCTGATTGTCTACCATTTGCTGCACACCTTACAACAATCTTCACAGAGCATCAGTACTCTGTCTCCCTTCACTTGTTGTCTACAGGTGAACTTCAACTTCTGATACCATTTGATGTTGTCAGAATATCTCTTTCTACCTTCTTGAAAGATTCTAACTACCCCTTAAGCACCGTTACATTAAAGTTTAGGAGTGAAACTCCCATATCACTTGTGATCATTCAATCCCAAGCATTTTGATCTTCTTTAGTTTTCAATCAGTTCAAGAAAGATTTGCAGGAAATGCTAGTGTTTCATATTCTGAAATGATTCAAAGGCGTGCTAAGGCACCAATTTGTCTCTCCACGTGTTCTTTCTAACGATGCTCCTGCATCACTTAATCATGGATTTTAGGTCCTTTTCTTCATTTCACCACAAACTATGCTCTCAGTCTATACAATGGTTGCACCAAGATCAACCTTCCACCATACTATCAATAGGAACCTTTTTCATAAGTCCGATGAAAATCCTCTGCGATGAACCAATTCGCTCCAGTGAACTGTTCACCAAGTATGTGAGCATTCCCATTGAACTATATTCGTAATGAAATTTGAAACCAACTGCAGTGCACCTCAACACCACCATTCTGACTAGGGTAGTTGTGAAGAGCCAAATATTTTGTGATACCATATATTATCAAGATAGTGGTGAAGAGACAAATAATTTTTTCACCAAAATCAACTTTGATACCATTTGTCACAAAGATGACAGTGGTAAAGATCTCACAAAATTGTCTTCAAAGTTTGTTTTCATACCATATATCATGTCCCCACATGATGTCTGCATGAATATTGAGATCATACATCTTCTGATGGCATGCAGCACCGCGATGGTTCTCACTTAGTTGCTTGGAAACAACAAGGATACTTCGTCGAAACTATGCATCTTCACCTATATCATACCCATACTCTGATCTAGGATATGGGTGAGTCACACTCCTACTCTAGTGCAAATCACTTGTATACTTATACAATTTGTTAACAACTTAACACTTAGTCATTTAAGTATACATCCATGAACATCCAAAACCAACAGAACACTTGTGAAACAAGCAAGAGATACATAGATATAGTGTGGGCAACACAAGACATGCCTAACACCCAACTAAGTCTTATTATTGAAAAACAGTTACAATATGTGCACTATTGGCTCGATTTATAACTTGAGCAGAGTCATACAACTCGACTCACCTCACAAAGACACTCATACACAGATTCATCACACCAAGACTCATTTTTTCCAACTATTGTAGTGTGTGTTGGAAATATTGTTTTCATTGATGTCAAATATAGGGAGAGCATACAGATGTCCAAGATGAATATTGTAAGATGGAGATCGTTGAAAGTATTACCTTTGGATTTTTTATGATTGGTTTGTATACCCTATATTTGAAGGAATTTTTACCCTACATACCTAGCTCAAATGGGAGTACAAGTTATACAGTTGGAAATGTGATTCTGGGACGTTTCCAACTGTATATGGAATTCCCTCTAACTCCCTAGGAATGACGAGATATGAACTTTTTTTCCCGACAACCCAACCAGAAAATTGACGTCAGCTCAGCCATTCTTTACAGGTCGGCCTTGAAAGTGGGGACAAAAATACTATAAATATGAGATATATTTTTTCATTTATAGTGTATCCAAGAAATATATCAAGTTTGAGGTGCACAAAAGTGATCTCAGGTGCGCTAAAGGTGATGGGGTTCCTTTTTTGGATCTAAAGGTGTGTAGGAGAAGTATAAGGGATTTTCTTGAGGTCTTTCTTGTTCTCAAGGTGTGTTATGAAGAACTAAATGTATGTGATGGTGTCATGTGCATTTTTTTTAGGTTGTGATGTTGTTGTCAATGGATGTTTCCATCGGTGATTACATTATAGGAATGAGGCTATGAGGCTTGCTATGGTTTGAAGGATTTTCTATGGAATGAAGCATGCAGGTGAATTCAGAAGTAATATGTGTATGAATATGTTATATTGGTGTCTACACATATCTTATTGAGTTGGTTCTTAGTTGAGGAGATGTGTGTCTCTAGTAGGTTGGTTCCTACATCTTGTTGTGTTGGTGCTCAGTTGAGGAGATTGGTGTCTCTAGTAGGTTGTGGAGCCTAATTATCTTCCTGATTCAGAGGTATTTCTTTTCAGTCATGTTTATACCCCATGAAGACTTTACACCCCGAAAGATAGTACACCCCTCCACACTGGGAGTTGCAGGGGGGCTTTCCCCCCTTGTGGGGTCCAAGGGCAAGCGGGCCCTCGACGGGGGTTCGAGGGAGAATCCCCCGAAGGAAAATTTTCCTTGTAAATGTATATTCTAATTTCATACTAAATCTGGACCGTTCATTATAAGGTTGAAGATTTGATTGTAGAAGTTATGTTAGGGTTTTTTTCCCTAGAAGTAAACCCTCTTTTATGAGAGAAATGTATTGTGGTTATGCATCATTGTGAATATTGTATTCTGAGAGAGGATATTGTGAGAGAAAGAAGAGGAATTTACAATGGGTGTGTTGTAGTTTGTATCCCTTCATTTGCTAGATAATAAAAGGAAGGAGCTAGCAATTTCTCTGGTGGACATAGCCCACACTGGGTGAACCACATATATTTGTGTCTCTATTGTATTGTGTATCTTATGTGTTTTATTTCCGCAGTTATTTTTATTTTATTTCTCTACGATCTTGTTTTCCTAACAAATGGTATCAAATTGAAAGGTAGCTCGCAGGAAAAAAGTGTTCCTAGTTCGAGTGGGAGCAATGGCAGAAGATGGAAAGTTTAGGGTCAAGACATTTAACAGAAAAAACTACCAGTTATGAAAGATGTAGATGGAAGATTATTTATATCAGAAGGATCTATTCCTACCATTGTGTGGAATAGCAAAGAAGCCAACGACTATGAAGGATGAAAAATGGGAGGTTCTTGATAGAAAGGAACTAGGAACGATATAGCTGAGCCTGGTAGCGTCGGTGGCTTTCAATATTTCAAAAGAAAAGATAATGAAGGAGTTAATGGACGCATTGGCCAAACTGTATGAAAAACCCTCTATGTCCAATAAGGTATTTATAATGAAGAGATTATTTAATATGAAGATGTTAGAAGGTGGGCATGTTGCAGATCATTTAAATGAATTTAATATGATTACTAATCAGTTAATTTTTGTAAAAGTGGACTTTGATGATGAGGTTAGGGCTCTTCTAAAATTGTTCTCATTGCCAGAAAGATGGAATGCCTTGGTCATGGTTGTAAGTAACTCTGTCGTTGGTTCAAACACTTTAAAATTTGATGATGTTGTTCGTGTTATCCTTAGTGGGGAAATGTGATGGAAAAGCATAGGTGAGACATCAGGTAATTCGTTAAACATGGAAAATAGGGGAAGAAAAAAGGATACAGGAAAGGGCTCAGAGAACCACGGGAATTCTAGGAAGGGCAGATCCAAATCTAGACTGGGAAAGATAGAGTGTTGGAATTGTGGGAAGAAAGGACATCTAAAGAAAGACTGCAAAGCTCCAAATAAACAAAGAGATGGACAACAGGAGAAAAATCAAGAAGCAAATGTAACATGTGATGTGTTACAAGATGATTTGATTCTTTCTATAGATAATATTTATGAGTCTTGGGTACTAGATTCAGGGGATTCATTTCATGCCACACCCCATAGGATACATTTTCTAGATTATGTTCAAGGTGATTTTGGACAAGTTCATTTGGGTGATGATTCACCATGCAAAATTGTTGGAATGGGAAAGGTAAAAATAGAGAAAAGGAATGGAAACCAATGGTTTTTGAAAGAGGTAAGACATGTTCCAGATCTAAGGAAAAATCTAATTTCAACAGGAATGTTGGCAAGTGAAGGTTGTATATATAAATTTACAGATAAGGAATGGAAGGTCACCAAAGGATCATTGGTGATAGAAAAAGGAGAGAAGGTAGATACATTTTATTTATGTACTGGTAATACTAACTCTTCTATCTCTTTAGCTTCTATAGGAGTGGATACAACACTGTGGCATCATAGGCTTGGAAACATGAGTGAGAAAGGGATGCAGATACTTCACAAAAGAATTTTTTTGCCAGATCTTAAACAAATTGATTTGGATTTCTATGAGCATTGCGTTTTTGGAAAACATAAGAGAGTCAGATTTCTCAAAGTCAGAAAAAAAAATAAGATTGAAAGG
This sequence comes from Picea engelmannii, assembly GCA_009831015.1. Classification (NCBI taxonomy): domain Eukaryota; kingdom Viridiplantae; phylum Streptophyta; class Pinopsida; order Pinales; family Pinaceae; genus Picea; species Picea engelmannii. The sequence goes on along the minus strand of ML782366.1, from coordinate 281,811 downwards.
TTAGAGCTTGTGCATACAGATGTATGGGGATCAACTCAGGTATTATCTCTTGGTGGCTCTCGTTATTATGTTACTTTTATTGATGATGCAACTACAAAAACTTGGGTTTATTGCATTCGACAAAAAATATGATGTTTTTTATACTTTTAAGAAATGGAAAGCTTTGGTTGAGAATGAGACGGGAAAAAGGTTGAAGTGTCTCAGATCAGACAATGAAGGTGAATATTGCAGCAAGGAGTTTGATTATTAATGTTCATACCATGGCATTAATAGAGAGAGGACGGTTTCAGGAACACCATAAGAAAATGGTGTGTCAGAAAGGATGAACATGAAAATCATTGAGTGTGCGAGTATGAGATTGCATGTTGGTTTGCCCATACAATTATGGGTAGATGTTGTATATTTTGTTGTTTACTTAATAAACAGAGGACCTTCAAGGTCTTTGGATGGTATAATTCTAGAGGAGGCATGGACAGGTAAAAAGGTAAACTATTATTTTTTTAAGACTTTCAGTTGTGAAGAATCTATCCATATTGATAAAGAAACTAGAACAAACCTTAAAGAAAAATCAAAGAAGTGTACCTTTATTGAATACGATGTTAATAATTTTGGTTATCGCTTATGGGATTATGAAAATCAAAAAATCATTAGGAGTAGATATGTCATATTCAATGAGAAGGCCATGTACAAAGATTAGTTGCAGGGAAAGAAATAGGAAAAAGAAAAACCAGAATACAAAGTGCTTGATCAGATCACTGAAAAAGAAATTCCAAAGGTACCAGAAAATCAAAATGTACAACAATAAGAGAAGCAAGTACCTCAAACTCTTGCAAATGTTGTTAGGATATATACCAAGTTAAGTAGACCCCCTAAATGATACTCTCCTTCATTGTATTATTTATTGTTGATTGATTATGGTGAACTAGAATGTTATAAAGAGGCAATGCAGGTAGACACTAAAAAGAAGTGGGAGCAAGGCATGAAAGAGGAAATGGATTTCCTGATAAATAAACAAACTTGTGATTTGGTTCACTTTCCTGTAGGAAAAAAAGAATTACAGAATAAATGGTTTTACAAGTTGAATGAAGAAGATGGAGGAAAAAAGAGGTACAAGGCTAGACTTGTTGTAAAGGGGTTTGCAAAAAATAAAGGTATAGTTTTTGATGAAATATTTTCTCTTGTTTTTAAAATGACTTCAATTAGGACTATTTTAAGTCTTGTGGTAGTAGAATATTTTCATCTTGAACAATTAGATGTAAACATAACTTTTCTCCATGGGGATTTGGAGGGAGAGATTTATATGTAGCAACCACAGGTGTATGAGGTCAAATGGAAGGAAAATTTGGTATGCGGGTTGAAGAAGATATTGTATGGCCTAAAGCAAGATCCAAGGTAGTGTTATTTGAAGTTTGATAGGTTTATGATAGAACAAGGTTATAGTAGATGTCATTTTGATCACTGTGTTTATTTTAAAAGGATAGAAAATGGAAGCTATATTATCTTTCTATTGTGTATAGAAGGCATGCTTGTTGCAGGTTCTAATATGCGGGATATAAATGTGCTCAAGAAGAAATTAGCTAATTTATTTGCAATGAAGGATTTGGGTGATGCAAAGAAAATTATTGGTATGAGAATAACACGAGACAAGAAAAATCACAAATTGACATTGTCTCAGGGTGAGTACATAGAGAAGGTGTTGGAGAGGTTTAGAATGCAGAATGAAAAACCATTTAGTAAACCTTTGGCCAACCATTTCAAATTAACCAAGGATATGTGTCCCAAGACACTGGAGGAGATAAAATACATGTCTAGGGTCCCTTATTCATCAGCAGTTGGGAACTTGATGTATGCGATGGTTTGCACAAGACCAGATATTGCACATGCAGTGGGATTTGTGAGTAGGTATATGAACAATATAGGGAAAGAACATTGGGAGGAATTAAAGTGGATTCTCATGTATTTGAAAGGTACTATTACTCATGCATTATGTTTTGGAGGTTCAGACACTTTTCTACAGGGATATGTTGATTCAGATATGGTAGGTGATAAAGATAGCAGGAGGAACACCAGAGGGTATGTTTTTACTATAGGTGGAATAGCARTAAGTTGGATTTCAAAACTGCAAAAGGTTGTTTCACTTTCAACAATAGAGGCARAGTATGTTTCTACTACATAGGCTAGTAAAGAGATGATTTTGTTATAGAKGTTTATGGAGGAATTGGGAAAGAAGCAAGAGAAWAGCAAGTTGTACTGTGACAAAGAGAGTTCCATTCATCTTGCAAAGAACTCATCCTTCCATTTGAATACTAAGAATATACAAMKYAGGTACCATTTCATACGATATGTCTTGGAAGATGRACATTTAAAGTTGGAAAATATACACAYTGGCCAAAATATTGCAGACCTGTTAACAAAGGGAGTAACCAGGGAGAAACTGAGTTCTTGCTCAGTTTCAGTTAGTATTCAAGCATGAAGGTGAAGATGAGAAATTTTCTAGGTCCAAGAAGTATCATATTCCAACATATATAACAAGGGTGGAATTGTTGAGATCAGTCTCCAAGTGGGAGATTGTTGGTTGTGGAGCCTGATTATCTTTTTGATTCAGAGGTATTTGTTTTCAGCCATAYTTATACCCCATGAAGACTTTACACCCTGGAAGACTATACACCCCTCCACRCGGGGGAGTTKTAGGGGGGGATTTCCCCCCCTACTTGGTCCGGGGGGACAATCCCCCTAGCTGGGGAGTCCGAGAGAAAGAGGGCCCCAAAAAGAAAAATTTCCTAGTAAATGTATATTTTAATTTCATAGTAAATATGGACCATTCATTATAAGGTCGTCGATCTGACGGTAAAAGTTATGTTAGGATTTGTTTCCCTATAAGGAAACCCTATTTTATGAGGGAAATGTATTGTGGCTATGTATCATTGTGAATATTGTATTTGGAGAGAGGAGACTGTGAGAAAAAGAAGAGGAAGTTGTAGTGGGTGTGTTGTAGGTTGTATCCATTCATTTGTTGGATAATAAAATGAAGGACCTAGAAATTTATCTGGTGGAAGTATCCCACAATGTGTGAAACACGTATATCTGTGTCTCTATTGTATTGTGTATCTTTTGTGTTTTATTTCCAAATTTTATTTTATTTTATTGCTCTGCAATCCTGTTTTTCTAGTAGGTTGGTGCCTACATATTTCTAAGTCAGTTCCTAGTTAAGGAGATTGGTGTCTTCAATAGGTTATCTCCTACAATATTTGTAATAGTAGTTTGGTGCCTACAAACATTTATAAATATAAGTTTATGGTTTTCTCTCGATTGGGTTTCCAAGTTAAACTCTGTGCATTATGATTTGTGTTTATATGTGATTATTATTTCTTGGATAATGAAATCTTGATGAATGGTTAAATAAAGGAAAATGTATCTTATACTAATTCACCCCCCACCTCTCAGTATAAGCATAAGTTCAACAATTTGTATCAGAGAGGGTTCCTTCAGAAACATTTTAACCACTGGAAGGAAAATATTGAGCAGATATGGATTGTAAGGAAGGTATCCCTGCAAATAGAGCTCCTTTTGTCAATGGAACAAACTATGCAACATGGAGTATAAGAATGAGGATATATTTACAAGACCTTGGGTTAAGTATTTGGGAATTAGTCACAACATGTTATACTAATAAACCTGGGAAGGAATCAAGTGAAAACAATGAAAAATAAATAGAGTTCATCTTGAGTGGCCTACCAGGTTCTAATATTGTCAAGGTAATGATGTATACAACAGCTAAACATATTTGGGACAAGATACAAAAAATGTATGAAGAGAGATCTAGTGAAGAGAGATATGATGATTATTCTTGTTGCGAGTCAGAGATAGAGGAAGCACAAGTTGTGAGAAAGCTAAAAGGAGGATATAGAAAATTCAAAGAAAGTGAAGATAGTGATGATAAATAATAATCTCCATAACCATGGAAACAAAACTTTTCGATGAATAAAATGAAGATAATCATAAAAAATATGCATATTCATAAGAAGAAGGCATTGATGGGGAAGTGAATCTTGAAGTAGAAATCATTAGTTCCTTAGAATAAATAGACAGACTCATGGAAGAGAATATAAAAGTAGAGTAAGCAATTTCAAAAACATGAAAAGAAGGATCATGATCTTGAAGAAACAAATAAGAAAGTTATTATCCTGAAGACTCAACGACAAAAGGCAAAGAGGATAGAAGAAATGGTGAGAAGAAAGATGAAAGAAAAGGAATAAAATTGTGAGAAGCTAGAAGCTAAAATAGTTTCCTTAAGAAAGGAACTAGAGAAAACAATTGATCATTTGAAAAGAAGCTTGAAGTTTTGAAAGAGTATTGAAATTTTAGATAATATTCTTAATTTCAAAAGGTCACCATTCATCAAGAAAGGTCTCAACTATGATGATAAAAACAATTCCACCAAGGGAGATGCAAGCATTAAAGTCACAAAGCCATCAAAAAAATAAAATGAAGAAAATCTTGAAAGATATGATAACATTCTCAAAGGATCCACCAAAAATAAAATCAATAGCAGGAAAGGAAATGATGACCAGAAGAAACTCGATTCTTCTCACAAGAACAACAAGAAAGATTTCAGAAGAGTTGTTCCACCACAAATAACTTTCACAAATCGGTACCAAAATCTCTTTCTTGGCTATTTCTTTTCTTGCAATAATTTTGGTCATAAAGAAATAGATTGTAGAGCTTATGCAAGAAGTGATCATGTGAGAGATATAAATAAAGGTTCTTACAAAACCCCAAAGGATGATTATGTGAGTAACAAAACTAGAAGTTATCATGGGTTTTCTAACAGAAACTACAATTCATTTGATCCTCTACTTGATATTGAATATTATAAGTGAAATAACTACGAGCACATAACACGTGACTATAGAAGCAACATCATAAATTATCATAAAAAAAGATAAGGAAGAAGATTATCTTACCAAGAATAGAGAAGAATAAACCAGGGTGTGGAAAAGGAAGCAAGAAGAACTGAAGAAGGAAGAATGTGGAATTGCACTTTATGCTCAAAATCAAGGGAACCAATGGTACATTGATAGTGGATGTTCAAAACACATGGCGGGGGACCAAAACAAGTTTCTCAACTTGAAGGAAGAAAAAGGAGGCAATTTTACTTTTGGAGATAAGGCTTCTACAAGGATAGTTGGAAAAGGTATCGTTAGTATCGATAATGGAATGACTAAGACACATAATGTCTTGTATGTTGAAGGGTTAAAGCATAATATTATAAGTGTCATCCAAATTTATGATCAAGGTTACAACCTAAAATCTCATTCTAAAGGGTGTGAGATAAGGAAAGCAACTTCAGGAAGATTAGTGGAAACTGCAAACAGAACCTCAAGAGATGTATACATACTCGATAAAGTTAAAGGAGAAACTTTTTGTATGGGAGTAATATCTCTCTCATATTTTTAGTAAAGGTAAGAACACGCTTAGGGGGAGTATCCCTTTTACATTGATGTCAAATGGGGAGAATGTTTAGATAGAGGTAGAATTGCAGACAAAAGGAGAGTTCCAAAGACGGGGAGTATTATAGGATTGACTAAGGGTTTTCATCAATGACAAAGGGGGAGATTGTTGAAAATATTGTTGTGATCAATGTCAAATATAGGGGGAGCCTACATATTTCCATGATAAATATTACAATCCTACAAATGTCCAAGATAAAGATTGCAAGATGGAGATTGTTGAAAGTATTAATTTTGGATTTTTGATGATCAATTTGGATACCTTATATTTGAAGGAATTTTTACCCTATATACATAGCTCAAATGGGAACAAAAGTTATGGTTGGAAATATTATTTTGATACCTTTCCAACAATATATGTAATTCCTTGAAACTCCTTAAGAATTAGGAGATATGAATTGTTTTGTCTGGCAATGTAGCCATAAAATTGAGGTCAGCTCAGCTAGTCATTAGTGAATGTTTCCCTCAGTGATTACATTTTGGGAATGATGCTATGAGTCTTGCTAGGGTTTGAAGTATTTTCCATGGAATGAAGGATGTAGGTGAAGTCAGAAGAACTTTTTGTATGAATATCTTGGATTGGTTTCTACACATATCGTATTGAGTTGGTGCGCAGTTGAGGAGATTGGTGTCTTTGGTAGGTTGTTGCCTACATCTTTTTGATTTGGTGCTCGGTTGAGGAAATTGGTGTATCAAGTTGGTTGGTATCTACATATTGTTGAGTTGGTGATTTGTTAAGGATATTGGTGTCTCCAGTAGGTTGGTGCATACAATATTTTTAACAATAGGTTGGTTCCTACAAACATTTATAAAGATAAGTTTATGGTTTTTTCTCGATTAGGTTTCCATGTTAAACTATGTGCATTTTGATATGAGATTAAATGTTATTATTATTTCTTAGCTAATAAATTATTGATGAATGATTAAATAAAGTAAAAATTATCTTATATTGATTCACCCCCCCTCTCAGTATAAGCATAATTTCAACAGTGTGCCCCAAATGTATGCCCACCACAGACTCACAATCTCTTCTTTGTCGCAAGACTTCACATAGACCCGCAGTTACTTCTCATAACATGCCTCATCTAGACCTATGACAAGACTTCTCCAACTCCAAAGTCACCCTGTCTTCTGCTAGTGAGGGATAATTTTAAGGATGGAAATTTATCTTAGAATGTAGAAACCTTGGTGAATATTACTAGTTCTTAATATGAAAAGTATAAAATGGTTGGTGATATGTTTGTAAAAATATTCAAATTCCTAAGGATTTTATATAGTTTCTATAAAATTTAGGTTATTTTTAAGGTAAAATAATTTTATTCTATAGAATTTGGGCATGCCACTTTTAGAAAAAATGGAAATTGGAAAATCATTTTTTGGAAAAAGAATGGTAAATTATCCCATGGGTGATATATATCCCCTAAAAATTCCCCCTAAGTGCTAGAATCAACCTAATTAAGGTCACCCCTCTATGTCCACCAAATCACCTTAAGGCCACACAAATCCTCCCATGTGGAGTGACTTGGACCCTTGAGGGAGCTCACCCCTCCTTGTCCAAGTATGTCTAACAACCTTAGAGTTGATCTTGTCCTCTTCACTTTTTAGTTGTGTGCCTTGTACTCTTATATGGACTCCAAAAGTCACCTTTGTGAATCATCACATCCTTTGGGTATGTCACACCCCTCCGTGGACCAACGTGCCTAAATGAACCAACATGCCCATTCACAGACCGATGCGCCCAAATGAACTTGTGCACTCATCAACCTTCACATCCCTTAGGACCGACACACCCCAATATTGTTGTGTTCATCATGTCAATGCACCCCAACCTATTTGGTGTGTTCCATGCTTCTCCTCATGCTTAGGAAATCCCCTTGGCGTGTTTGTGTGCCCAAGGTGCCCACTTTCCTAACTAGTGCAACTCTTGGGTGTCAGAGCAACCCAAATTATATCTCCATGATGAATTGGGCATGGGCGTTCATGCCCTTCTAGATGGGGACCTTACTTTACTCATAATATATTATCAAAAAAATAACATACACAAAAAAAATATGTGGATGGAATACTCAAACAAAATTTATTGTCACATCAAGAACGTACATAGTCTTTTTGTTTTGTTTTTTAAAACAGAATGTGGATTATGAAATCTATGTTTTTTTTAAATATAATGTGGATTCTTTTCATATATTAAATGTGCATCCTCATTTTTTATATTAAACAATATATAATTAAAACTCATCCCATGTCTCTTTATCCCATGACTCTTTACACTGGTCTATTTCACACTATATTTATTCACACATCACAATTTATGTGGCCATGCATTGCAAGATGAATGTTTCTCCCCACACCCCCTTTATATCCAAGAGTATACTAAATTGACAGGTGAACTTCTTGTGATTCTAGATACCTCAATCACCTCTCCTCCTCCAATACTCACTAGGATACATATAAATAACCTATAGTTTCCTCTAACATCTATATTTTAATACCCCTCTAGTTCATTGGACCTGCACTCACCAACCTCCTCCATGTAAATCACTTAGAAATTTTTAGTGGAGGAACATTGCAAACCACATTTTCTCTAACATACTTTTCTAATTATGATGTATTGGTGCCTTCATAACAAGTCAACAAAAGACCAAAAACATTTGTAGGATAACAATATTACTAAAAATGAATAATGACATTTTTATCAATGATCACCATCACATATAAGTCTTTAGTAAGAGCCAATGTAGCTTAATGAAAAACAACAACTATATAAACATCAAACTTGAGTAATCACTTTCAACAATGGATCTAAAATTCCCAAGAAATCAACACACTTAATAATAATTGTGCACTTGTGAACTCCCCATATTTTGGCTCCTCTCTCAAAGGATATTAGAGACAACCTCACTATGATACATGTGAATGTATTGAGAAATATGTAGAAAACATGTGTGCACATAANCAAGAAATCAACACACTTAATAATAATTGTGCACTTGTGAACTCCCCATATTTTGGCTCCTCTCTCAAAGGATATTAGAGACAACCTCACTATGATACATGTGAATGTATTGAGAAATATGTAGAAAACATGTGTGCACATAAATACTTAGAATAATGTTTATTATCATAACAAGAACATATACATGATGTGGATTCTCTCCATTCATTACATGTACATCCTTATTTATTACACTAAGCATGTCTAACTAACATGTGTCTTATAATTTCTTACACTGGTTCATTTGACAATTTATGTGGCCATTTAGTGGATGTTGGATGTGATTTCCAACAATACATGTTCTTCTAAGAAACTAATTGGTATTCTTGGCCATCAAAATCCCTTCAAGATCCAAAGCCGCAAATACATGTTTAGCTAATCCCAATCCTCCAAGATCTAAAGTTGTAGTAGAAACTTTCACTAATCCAAGTCCTTCCACAAAGATGTATTAATTTCTTGTTCAACTTAATTCTTTTTTAAATGTTGAATTAGGTTTTAATGTTAAAATACATATTAGTTTTTAATGTTGAGAACACTAGTTACCCTAATTTTGTGTATGAAAATATCAAATTAGAGGAAGTTGATTCATACAAGTATCTTGGAAATGTAGTGTTGATGAAAGGACTAATATAGGATGGAAATCCTATTTTGATTTTTAGAATAATTGTAAAGCAATATATTTTTTCRAYATTTAGAATAATTGTAAAGAAAAAAAAAATTTGGGGGATAAAAAAATAATCCCCTCTTCACACACATTTGTTTCTCCAGTTATCTTATATGGATTTGAAGTTTGGCATTGCAACATTTCTAGAGAAATTTGGAGGGAAATTGAGCGAATCTAGAAGTGTTTTATTTATGTAATATTAAAATTTTAAAAACTACACCCTATTGAATCATCTTCTTAGAGGTTGGGCTTCCATGGATTGAGAGAAAGGATATCATTATAGGTGCCTAATGTACAAGCACAAGAAAATTAACATGAAGGATAAGAGGCTTCCTAGTATTCCTTCAAATTTTATTATAATATAGCTAAGAGTTGAGAGAGGGTGTCATAAAGCTAATAATTCTTGGTTAAACATTGGATTATAGAGGGGAAGACAACTCTACAAAATATTGATACCATTAAATTCATTCTAATAATTAATTTAAAAAGATATTATGGTGCAATGAAGATATAGAGAATAAGAGAAAGTTTAATATAAATATATCACTAGCCTCAACTTGGAAGATCAAAAGTATCGTTCTACTATAACTTGCTTAAAGAAGAAAATAATATTACTAAAATAAGAATGAACTCTCATGACCGTATGATCTGAAATGGATTATGTTTAAAGAAATGGTTTTGGTCAACTTGGCTTAAATTTGGAATTATATGTTTAATATTCATGGTCCTCAAAATATCACTTTTAATCCTTAACTAAAACCTTGATATTGGCATATTTTATTTGGAAAATTTCATGAGTACATTTGAAAATGGATAAGGTAAGCAATATAGATATTTGTCCATGTGAAGAAATGAAGTGGAATGTGAAGAAATGAAGTGGAAGAAGAGGTGTTATCCTTGCACATCCAGTCTATAGCAAAGAAAGAACCGTGAAAAATGATAAGGAAAAAGGCATAGATTTTAGGCATGTAGAGTGTTGTATTCCTTGAGATATTTCTTGCCTAGGGAAACAATGTCAAGGAAATTTTAAAATTTTCAGGTGGTTGGGGTTTTGAAATCTGTTCAAAGAATAGAGAGGTTTAATATTGGTTTGGACTGAGATTTTAAAGATATTTTTCAATAATCTAAATGTAAAACATTAAAGGGCAGAAATCTTAATGCTTTGGGAAAATTTGAAATATCGTTGGAAGAATATTGGAAAAACAAAATCAAAGATAAATTGATGTATCAAAGATAAATTGGTGTATCAAAGATAAATATCAATTTAATCTCTGATAGAAGAAAAATACAGATAAAGTATGAATGAATTCTAATCTTTTCTTGGAAAATTATATTTTAAATCATAAACAATTTTAAGAATTAAATACATAGGTGATAATTTCAACTTACAGTAAAAACAATCAAATCTGCAACTTTAACCAATGTTTTTGATGACAATAGTGGTTGTACTAAATTGTATGTAGCATCAACTCATGTATATTTTGAAATGAAGAAAATAACCAGAAACATACCACATAGAAGGAACACATATGTCAACCCCAAAATATAGAATCCTTTATGTTTTAAAAAAATAATCTTTATCAAAAACGATATTACAGACTAAGTTCAAAAATCCCCTGCCCCCCCCCCTCTTACATTGAGTTCGCTCTTTTTATACAACGAGGTTTTCAACCAAAATTGGTTATGATGGCTATTTTTTAGATATTGGATATTGGATATTTTGGCATTTTTCTCATCGACATCAATCGTTATAACATATTGTTCATGATATCTTTGAGATACTTATCTATAAAATGGTGATAGTGCTTTCAGAATTTGGAAACGTAAGGATTTCCTATTCAGTTTTCTCATTTGGTCGGGTGGATTTGAAATGGCCCCAAGACAAGATGCGATAAAACTTTGTGCTAGCACGTGGTTAGGATGAATTTGATTAAATATAAGTTCGAGTATGCAACCTCCCTTTAACCTCCATGCAGTTTGAATCGCGAATTGATTAAGAGTCATTGATTTGAGATTGTCCACAGTCCAATCTTATAAAGAAACACGATTATGTTAGTTATAATATAACATAGTTCAAACTATATACAAAAAAAACTATAAAAATATTACTATTATTATAATATTATATAACAAAAGCTCCAAGGGTTAGTTCAAGTAGTTTTGAGCCAGACATGAAGCTATCCCCAGCAGAGGAGGTCACATGTTTGAATCTCTTGTTCTTTCTTGGGGTTAGGCCCTGTAATTAGAACCGACAATTTACCTCGTTTACCATCCACGAAGTGGAGAAGTACTCTGGGGTTTCCCATGAGGTATTCCATTGGAAAAAAAATATTATATAACTAATATATTAAACTTAATATATATACAACACTTTGAAGTTTTATTTACAATTATAACTATATATAAAATAATAACTAATATATATATATATATAATATAACTAATATATCATATACTATTACAATTATTTAATATATAACTATATTATTTAGTCAAACATAAAAGAAAGCCTAAATTAATAAACACTAACATAATTACAATTTAATATCAAAGTTATATTAACTTTATATCTAAAATAAAAAATAAAAATAAAAAATATTTACAAGAACTCAATCTTAAAACTTAATCTATCTTTACACAAAATCAAATTATACTAGTGTTAAAATATAAACTAAGGAAAACGCTTAGTAACATCTAGTATAAGAACCAAAAACTAAAAATTTTGAATTCTACTTAGAATTAAACCTATGTTACAACGTTTGGCTCCATTTAGGGATGGTGGCTCCCTGTGAGGCACTAGGAATAGCAGACCTTGTGCCTTCATTATTGGTCCATGGAATCCTTACCCTCTAAATTTAAACTAAAATTTATTCAATAAAACTAAAATCATTTTTCTCACTTTTCAATATTAATCTTATATCAGAAGCAACTATTGACAATTAAAATTTCTAAAGATGTTGAACTTTAAATTTCAAGAAAGGTTATAAAAGATTATTTTTATCAAAATCTACTCACGATTTATCTAAGGTAATTAGTCAATTGATAATTGTCTTAACTCATGGCTAAAATTACTTCTTTTATTCATTTTAAATAAAACTCAATTGGATCTGATTATAGAGAATATTGAAAAGAATTAATAACAGGGTATAAGTAAATATATGTAGTTCCAATTCATTATAGACATCATGCAGACATTGTTTCACTTCAAGCCAGGTGTCCATAGCCCCGGTTAATATATATGTATTCCCCAATCCTGAATTTCCTTTCACCATCCTACTATTTAACTTTAATTTCTTTATCATTTATATTTGGACAAGATGGGGGCAATCATTTTCATGAATTTCCTTTCACCGTATATCTTAACATTTTATTTATTTGTGTGGGATGGGGGAAATCAGTGTGTCAAAGACACCATGGGACAATAATTAAGTAGAAATATCTACACGTTAAAATAAATCGTGAGATTAATACCTTCTCAAAGTTAACTATATATTTTCCTATGAGTATAATAATAGTTTGTATTTGTTATTTTAAATTTTCCTTGAGAAAACTATCAATTATCATCTAATATCATAGCTCATATTTATAAGAAATTACCTTAAATATACCATTTCAACTAAGATAAAGGAACAAATAAATTTTCCACCTTACTGGTAAAAATAACATGTGTGAAATTTTGTTTATCAATTAATTATATTATTTCTATAGAGATTAGAATAAATATAAATGATCAACATAGTTTAGTTTCATTTATTCAACCTAAACTAACCCTATCCTTGCAATCCTAAAAAAAACTATGCACACTGAAAGAAATGCTCGAATGTGAGCTTATTTATATACAATTATATCATATTATAAATAACATCATTATTTTTGTTAAGTATAATGAGACTTCTAGTGAATCCAGTCCATCCACTTCCTAACTAAATGAAATTTTTTCTTACAAATTTGTACAAGAAAAGAAAATAAATCTGCTAACAACAAAAAAGTATAGGTTAACAACTAATAAGTGAAATCTACTTGTATTGTGTTAATGAAATTTGGAAGATTAGAGGATTGAAAATAAACATATTTAATCCAATCAGCTATAGGATCTTGTAAATCATATAAAAACATCCTTTGATCACTATGCACATATATACAACCCTCCTCATGAACAACCAAAGACAACTTCTTTAAATTGTTGATACTCTTCCTGAAATGCAAATATTTGACAAGAATTAGGAACAAAAATATAATAAATATCATCATCAATAATTTCCTTTTGATATGATATATCAGTAGTAAGATATTTTAGATTAACAATCTGTTTCTGATCATAACCAGCTGAAATATCATCCTTATAATCATGATTACTGAATTTTTTTGAATATGATATTTGGGAAATTCGTTCTTTACTTTCTTTATTTAAACTTTGCATTTGATGACAATAGTTACAACTTTGAAAACCAAACTTTCATCAACTTTAAACTTCTCTTGGACATTAATCTCTTGAAAATCAAAACTATCATATATACACTTACTATTGTTTGAAATTTCTGTGAATGATAACTCAAAGAGATCATTGAGATCATTTTGTTGAAAAATATTTTGACATTTCTCCTCCATGATAAGAAAAAGATATGTACCTTTTTGAAGAATTTCAAGTCCATTCATATCAGAATTGTCCAGAGATGTTTCTTCGTAAGCAAGTAAATCTTCTTCATCCTCATTGATATAATAAACTTGTTATTTCATCTCTTGAACACACTCAAACTTTTGTTCAAAATCATCAAGCCCTGAATCTCTAAAGACTAATGAGAGTAATGTATTTGACTGAAAAAACATCAAAATCTTCATAAATATCATAAACAGGTGAACTAATAAACATTTTTGAAGATTTTGTTTGCAAAATATGTTCTTCTTTAATGTCAAGCTCCGATTTTGAATCATAATTATCATATATAGACTGATAAGTATTCAAGCTCTATAAATATAAGGATAAATAAACATTTCTTTGATCATCTTGAAAATTTTCTTTGATATGTTCATAGCAGCTCTCTTGTTTAGATTCATAATTAGTAAATTTGTTTTGATCAATACACAAATCACTCAAGAAATTAATGCAAAAATCAGTTTCATAATGATTTACTTGTTGCTGATCTAAAATTTGCATGTCTAATTCTTCATGTTCATCTTCCTCTTTATTCTCTTCTGCATTCAGATCCTCCTTTATTTGATTAGGTATCATCCCACAAGCCCATATATGTTTTTCAATTTCTTCAGCATCCATAAATATTTGTTGCAACGGAGAAGACTTCATTTCTCTAAGGTAAAATACTAAATGAGGATGATGTGCTAGTGCATAGTATACCTTAGCAACATCTTATGATGCACAAATTTCAACAGGAAAATTGTTATAGACATTTTAAAATCTCATGTTGAATTTCATAATTGTTTCATCATTCCTTCTTTTTGTAGCATAAAACTCAGAAATATGTTGTTGGTGATATTTCCTCTCAACCCATTTGTGTAGGAAAGCATCATTAAAATCAGTACAACAATTAATTGATTCAGTTGGTAAGTTTCTAAACCATATTTTCACTTCTCCTACTAATGAATGAGTGAATAACCTCATAAAAAAATCCTCATATTAATTGAATATCTAAACAATCTATGAAACGTTCAAATGCTACCATGTGTCTTTCTGTTGTAACATTATCTTCCCCATTGAATAAAGGAATGTATTTAAAAAAATTAGGAGGTATATCATAAATAACTAATAGAATTGTGAGAGGTTTATACCTATTTAAATCCTACAGATGAATCATTGCAGGTTGATCATAAGCTATTTTAGAGAATGAAGGAATTGACATGTTAATTTCATTCCCAACTGATGTATAAGACTAACTACACTCTGAAAGAATAGGGGTTTGGGATTTTTGATCAAGAAAACTTTTAAAGGACACTGATGTAAGAAGTTCATCACTATTAACATAAGGTACTAGTGAAGAGAACTTATCTTCTTGAGTAATATGAGAAGAATCTAGGGTTTTTGTTTCAAAAATATGAGATGAGGTTTTGAACTTTTTATCTTCTGAATGTATAAAATAGAAGAAAATTTTCTCCAAATGTACAAGACAAAACAACAAAGGACCAAAGAATAAATATAAAATTTCTTGAAAGAAAGTTATCATTGTATACTTGGTTATTTTGCAATGGTTCTTCATTTATTTGTCAAAAGATGATTTGTAGTGGAATCCTGAGAATTTATTTGAAATCAAAATGGAATAATTAATAGATTCTTCAAATTGTGGAGTTAAAAGACAATGGATTTGCCATGTGAAGGATTTTAACCAACCTAAGTTTTTTTCACCATCAAAAGGTAGGTATAATTGTTTTACCCAGGGAAAATATCTCTAATATCTCTAAATTTTCTCCCTGACAATGGCGCCAAAAAATGTTGTATTCCTTGAGATATTTCCTGGCTAGGGAAACAATGCCAATGACATTTTAAAATTTCATGTGGTTGGGGTTTTGAAATATGTTCAAAGAACATAGAGATTTAATACTAGTTTGGATTGAGATTTAAACATAGTTTTCAATAATCTAAATGTCAAACAATAAGGGGCAGAAGTCTTAATGCTTTGGAAAAATTTGAAATATAGTTGGAAGAATAGTGAGAACAAAATCAAAGATAAATTGATGTATCAAAGACAAATATCGATTTAATCTCTGATAGAAGAAAAATACAGATAAAGTATGAATGAGTTCTAATTTGTTCATGGAAAATTTTATTTTAAATCATAAACAAATTTAAGAGTTAAAGACACAGGTGATAATTTCAAATTGCAGTAAAAACAATCAAATTCACAACTTTAACCAATGCTTTTAATGACAGTAGTGGTTGTACTAAATTGTTTGTTTGTAGCATCAACTCATGCATATTTTGAAATGGAGAAAATAACCAAAAACATACCACACAGAAGGAACACATATGCCAACCAAGGCCCAAAATCCATAATCCTTTACGTTTAAAAATAAATATTCTTTATCAAAAACGTTATTACAAGTTGAGTCCAAAAGTTCCCCCCATCCTCTTACATTTAGTTCGCTCTTTTTATACAAGAAGGTTTTCAAGAAAAATTGGTTATGATGGTTATTATTTAGCCTCTTAGTTACAACAACAAACCCATTTTATAAAAATAGAAAAATTACATTCGGAAACAGGATGATATCCTGGATATGCGCTGAGAATATATTTAGATGGCGACTTGAGATTGGATTTGTTGGCATTTTCCTCATCGACATCAATAATTATAATAGATTGTTCATGATATATTTGATAAATTTATCTAAAAAATGGTGATAGCGCTTCCATAAATTGGAAATGTGGCGCTTTCCTATTCATTTTTGGCTAGGTGGATTTGAAATGGCCCCAAGACAAAAGGTGATAAAAATTTGTGCTGACATGTGGTTGGGATGAATTTGATTAAATATAAGTTCGGTATGTGCCCTCCCTTTAACCTCCATGCATTTTGAATCACGAATTGATTAAGAGCCGTCGATTTGAGATTGTCCATGGTCCAATCTTGTAAAGAAACACGATTATGTTAGTTATAATATAACATAGTTTAAACTATACACAAAAAACTATAAAACTAACACTATTATTATAATATTATATAACTAATATACTAAACTTAATATATATACAACACTTAAAGTTTTGTTTACAATCATAACTATATATAAAATAATAATTAATATATCGTATACTATTACAATTATTTAATATATAACTATTTATCTATTCAAACTTAAAAGAAAACTTAAATTAATAAACACTAACCTAATTGCAAATTAATATTAAAGTTATACTAACTTTGTTGGATAATTGAGAGGGAGTGAATCAGTAATAATAGAGAAATTTAATCCTTTTTAACCATATAATCCAAGTGTTATATCAATTAATCATTATCATCTAATAATTGCAGAGTAAATAAGCAATGAACAAATGAACAATCATACACATACACAGTACACCAGTGTTTTACGTGGAAACCCAAAGCGGGAGAAAACCACAGAATGTTTTTTCTTATATGTCTTGAATAATTACATTCATTGGAAGCACCAACTTCCTTTGTTTTCCAGCTGCAACTGGAAGGAGGTTCCAACCCCCTAGTTTCTCAGGCTACAACCTGAGGGAATCTCCAACTCCCCAATTCTCTGAATACAACCAGAAAGAGGCTACAACCCCCTATGTTCTTCGGCTACAACCAGAAGGTGGCTACAACCACCTGTCCTTGCCCCGTCCAACCTCCCTGAACTAGAAGTAGAATGATGGAACCATTGTCACACTATCACTGTGAGATATACCTCTATAAACCTGTACCAATAAACTTGAACCATGCATCAACCATGCATGAACCTGTACCTCAACCTGTAATCAACATGTACCATAAACAAGTGCATCAACCATGCACCAACCTGTACCAAACAATATGTAATCAACCTATACCATAAACAAGTGCAACCAACCATGTACCAAGTATGTACCAATCATGTGTCAAGTACTCATCAACTATGACTCATCAATATGTACCAACATCATCAACTATACACCTCATGCATATGCCAACTCATCAACTACTTGTCTCAACCATGTACCTAACTTGTACCTCAACCAAAAGTCCTCATCAATTTCATCATCCAAATATGATTTGTAACTCTATAATAGACCTGGTGTATATGATCACATACCTTCAAACCTTCCTTAACTTTAACAACAAGAGACTAGAAATTTCATCAAACGTTTTTTTAGTCTCACAAGACTAGTTTTGTATTAGTCAACAACCCTAACTTGAAGTAATCATAAATTTGTACCCATAATGAATAAATTGTAACGGAAATCGAGCACACACAGAAACCAAGATAACTTGAATAAGATTATATGTATTTATTCAATCAATTAAATAAAAGAGAAAATAGCTTTCTTATATAGGTTACAATCAAGTAGAGTCAAACCACTTTATGAATGTGGTATAAAGTGAAAATATAACCTAAAAGAAAATATATGACCTAAAAGAAAATATCTGACCTAAAAGAAAATAAATTAACCTAAAGTCACTTTGACTTTATTAATTCCTAAGTCTAACTTCTAATTGACCATTATAAACTAATATTAAATTTAACACCCTCCCTTAATGGTCAATCTACTCACTACACCAAGTTTCTTCTGAAATTTTACATGCTTTCCGAGACCCAAGGACTTGGTGAAAATGTCTGTAGTTTGATCCTTTGTAGGAAAATACTGCAGCTCAATAGTTCCATCTTCTACAAGTTGTCTAATGAAGTGACAGTGTGTATCAACTTGTATGGTACGATCGTGGAAGACTGGATTCTTGGCAAGTTTCATTACCCCTTGATTGTCACAGAACAAGGATGTAAGCTCCCTCTATTGCATCTGCATATATGATAACATCCTCCTGAAACAAACTGCCTCACATGCATCTTTCAATGCTCCTTAATACTCTGCTTCTGTCGGTGAAAGGGAGACTACACGTTGTTTCTTGTTGGTCCATGTGACTGCACCCGTGCTAAGGCTAAAGACATATCCATAAGTGGATTTTCTTTCATCAATAGAACCTGCCCAATCTAAATCTGTATACCCACACAACCTCATGTATTTTCTCCTGTTGTACAGAATACCAAAGTCAAGTGTCCCTTTCACATATCTCAGCACTCGCTTCGTTGTTGTCCAGTTCTCTACTTTCGGCACTGTCATAAATCTGGAAATGAAGCTCACAACGAAACTCAGATCAGGTCTAGTGGCTATAAGATATATCAGGCTTCCCACTAGCTGTCTATATAGTGACTCATTGACTGCCTTTAAGTCAGTCTTGGCTGAAATTTTCAGCCCTTTCTCCATAGGTGTAGGAGAGATTTTCCAACCCTCCATCTTGAACTTATCCAGCAAACTCCTGGCATACTTTTCTTGTGAGACAAAAAATGTTTCTCCTTGTTTTCCAAACATCTACACCCAGATAATAGTGTAGGAGGCCTAGATCTGTCATGTCAAATTCTTTGCTCTTGTTGATTTGATCCATGTAATTGCATCTTCCTCACTACCTGTAATAATGATATCATCCACATAAACAACCAAAAGAATGATGTCATTACCAACTCTTTTGACATATAAGTTGGAATCTGAAGGACTCCGTTGGAACCCCTGCTGAACCAAATACCTGTCAATCTTGATGTACCATGCCCTCGGTGCCTGTTTCGGACCATATAGAGCCTTCTTTAATCTTCAAACTAGATTCTCCTTCCCTGTAACCTGAAATCCCTCTAGTTGGAACATGTATACCACTTCCTTCAAATATCCATTGAGGAAGGCACTTTTCACGTCCATCTCGTGGACCTTCCAGCCTTGTTGTGTTTACATGGCTAGAACAAGACGAATAGTGCTCATCTTCATTGTAGGAGAAAAATTCTCCTCATATTCAATGCCTTCTCGCTGAGAGAATCCTTTCGCAATTAACCATGCTTTGTACTTGTCAAGTGTACCATCTTCCTTGTACTTGACCTTGTACACCCATTTGCAGCCAATGGGTTTCTTCCCTAATGGAAGAGTTGTGAGATCCCAAGTCTTATTTTTCATCAAACTTTCATGTTCGGCCTCCATGGCCTTTTCCCATTCAAGTCTTCCTTTTTCTTCCTTGAATACCTGAGGATCATATATCTCTTGAATATTGGTCATAAGAGAAAAGTTGACTATGCCAGACTATTGTTTACTCTTACCTCGTGATGATCTTCCCTCGATCATCTCTCCTATCCGAACATATCCAATGGTGTTGTGCCACCACTTGGGTCTTTTGGAATCTCTAGCTGCCAAGTCAATATTTCCACCATGACTTGGGCTTCCTTCTTCAGAATGTACTGATCTGACTGGTCTAGGAGACTCATCCTTCTATGAATCCTCATTATAATTCTCAGAATCTTTCCCCCATTCAGGTGGAGCTATCGAAATCTTTACACTTGAATCTTCAATGAATTTTGGCTGCTCAGTAACTCTGAATGCAGGAGGAGTATGGAAGGGTCCAACCTCCTTATCAACAACAACATCTCTGCTAAATCACACATTATCAGTGTCAACATCAACTAATCTATAAGCTTTATGGGTGTCGTTGTACCCTGTAAGCATCATCTTCTTACTCTTCGAATCTAACTTGGTTCGTTTCATAGCTGGAATCCAAGTGTAAGTAGTAGAACCAAAGACATTCAAGTGACTTACTTTGGGATTTATTCCATACCATGCTTCCTCTAGAGTCTTCTGCTTTACTTCCATCATGGGAGATCTATTAAGAAAGTACATTGTTGTGAACTACCTCTGCCTAAAACCTATTAGGAACACACATGTTCTGCAACATACATCTGTACATCTCTGTGATAGTGTGGTTTCACCTTTCAACTACCCCATTCTGTTGTGGAGTATGGAGTGTGGTGTATTGTCTCTTGATCCCATGTTTAGCACAAAAAACATTGAATTTTTTGGAGTAGAATTATCCACCATTATCATATCTAAGAGACGTAATATGACAACCTGACTCATTCTCGACTAATGCTTTAAAATTTTGAAATTCTTTAAACATGTCAGACTTCAACTTCGAAAAATACACCCACATTTTCCTACTGAAATCATCAACAAACAAAATTAAATACCTAGCAGCGGTGATTGATATCATGTTCATTGGTCCACATATGTTTGCATGAACTAGCTAAAGGACCCTCTGCACTCTCCAATCTTGTCCTTCATCAAATGGCGCTCAATGTTGCTTCCCTTCTTGGAAAGCTCCACAAACTCCCTAAATCTTCTGTTGAATGTCTAGAAGTCCATCTACCAGTTTCTCTCATGCCAACTGAGAGAGGTAGGTAAAATTGAGGTGCCCATACCTCTGATGCCATAGTGTGCATATGTCTGTTGCACTCTTCACTACTAGTGCATTCTCTCTGCCCTTCCCAATATCCATCAATTTGAATAGATCATGGTCCTCCACACCAAGAGAAACGATCTTCTTGGTATTCTTGTCAACGATATAGCACTTATGATTACTAAAGTTGACATCCAAGTGAGGAGAGTGCCTCATAATCTAACTAACTAAGAGTAGATTAAGCTCCATACCTCGCACATAGTGGAAATTGAGAAACATAAGCATATTTCCTTCGAAGGAAATTTGAACATTCCCCTTGCCGACTATACTATACTCCTCGCCTCCACCGAAGATCACCGAGTCTTTGGATGGACTAGGTGTTAACTCTGTGAACCAATATTTTCGATTGGTGAAATGCCTGGATGCGCCTGAATCAACAAACCAAGCAGATGACTTGGACTGATCTGCTTATGTAAAGGACATAAAGGCATAGAAGGTTGCCTCCTTCTCCTCCATGTGCTCTGGGACATGGGCCTTCTGCTGAGACCCTCCCTGGTTGTGCTTCTGATCTGCCAACTGCTTTCTGTAGTGCTTCTTCATATGGCTAGTCTTGCCACAATAATGACAAGTGATGGTCTTCAGGATTTGGGTGGCATCCTCACCATTGCCTAGACCATGTTTCCTTGTCCATTTGCCTTTTCCTTTAGCTATGGCTACAAAGGCCTGCTATGAACCCTCTGTCTCACTACTACTCCCAAACTTCTTCTTCCACCTGTCCTTCTGCGAGATCTTATTGGACAGATATCCAAACTTCAAGTCAACATCTGTAGTTGTGATGTTCAGGGTCTCAATGAAGTGCTCGTAGGACCCTGGAAAGCTGTTCAGCGTGATCACCACCATTTCCTCTTTTACCATCTTCCAACCAATGGCCTCCAACTACTCCTAGATGTCCTTGATATTGAGTAAGTTCTCTTGGAGAGAGGAACCCTCACTCATCTTGATCGAGAAAAACATATTCTTTAAAATGAACGCTCGACCCTTATCTAAAATCTCATTAGTATCTCTCAACTGTTTCCAGATCGCTGCAATAGTCTTCCCATTCTGAACCTCAGGTAGCATATCATTTGTCATGGAAAATTTGATCAGCATCACGGCCTCTCTGTCTTGGCCATCAAAATTGTCCCGGTCCTTATCTGCAACCGTGGGATGAGGACTTGTGCCCAGGACAACAAATGACAGGCATCAGTACGCAAAAATGGCCAACATGCGTTGCTTCCAGGTATTTTAGTTCATCCCAGAGAACTTATCGTTTCCTTTCAACATGATGTTGTTCAATGTAGCCATAGATGATCAAAAATATTGAACTTAGCAGATAAATAATGGCAAAATACCTGGAATTTTCCCTCAACCAGCGCCAAATCAACCAATTTCTCCTCAAATTTGCTAAAACAAATCAAGAAATTAGCAGTAAAAAAACACCAGATCTTTGAATCTGGGCACCAATCTAGGCAAGAAAAGTCCAATCTGTTCTCCAATCTATTCAAATTGACAAATTTTGAGAGAAATTTTAGTTAAAACTCAAAAATTGCAGAGATTCACAAAAAAATGGCAGTTCGTACGGACTGTACGACTGATCCATACGGTCTGGCTGCTAAATTAAATTTTCCATATGTTGCAAATCAATTCTGTACAGATGAATTAATTCGTACGGCTCAATTAAATTTCTAGGATGCAGAATTAAATTGTCGTACGGCAAAAAAAGGTGGTTGTGTAAAAATTCGTACGGATGTTTCCGTGCGGTTTGATCTTCAGAAATTAACGGTTGCTTCTACTAAAATCAATTACGTACAATGTATGGATGATTCTAATTTTTAAAAAATCTAGCCCCGAAACCCTTAAAAAAAATTAATTTGATTCCGTGAACCTGGCTTTAAAACCGCAAATGCTTCTAAAAAACCTGAAGAAAAAAAATTCAAACCTAGATTTTAAAAATCAAAAATCAAACGAACCCGGCTCCGACTGATATGAAACCCTTTTGGCTCCTTGAGTGTGCTACGTTGGCGATACCTTGATATGTCACTATAGGCAGTAGTCCCTAGGTCTTCACGTGCTCCCAGACTCCGTGGCCCTAACCCTGCGTTGATACCATGTAACGGAAATCGAGCACACACAAAAACCAAGATAACTTGAATAAGGTTATCTATCTTTATTCAATCAATTAAATAAGAGAGAAAATAGATTTCTTATATAGGTTAAAATCAAGTAGACTTAAACCACTTTATGAATGTGGGATAAAGTGAAAATATAACCTAAAATCAAATATCTGACCTAAAATCAAATATCTAACCTAAAAGCAAATAAATTAACCTAAAGCCACTTTGACTTTATTAATGCTTAAGTATAACTTCTAATTGACCATTATAAACTAATATTTGATTTAACATAAATATATCAAACTGATACACAATGTTATTCAGTTTGTTTTATGCAATTCCTCCAAGTTTCGCTACTTGGAACCTCTCGGAAAAGGAGTTATGGAAAAAATGGCACACCTTGCTGAATTCTGGCTTATTCTGAGAGTGAGCTTGTAGAGCGTGCCTCGCACAGAATATTTGTTGAATTGATATGAAAATGTTACACAGCATACTAAATACTGTACTCTAACCAACACATTTTGTCTTACTGAATTTGGATCTGTTATGAATAATTTATGACGTTTTTACCTGAAACACATGTTTTTGACTAGTTTCAGGACTAGCCACAAACCCTATTTTCCATAGAGTGTAACTCCACAAATACAATGACCCAAAAGATGATTTTTTTACCACAGATACTTGGATATTTTTCCTCGATTTCATAGTAATTTTATGGTTTGAATCATTCTATGAAAATAGTTATTGCAAAAATGGTGAGATGACCTGAAAAACACATACCTTAGAAAGCATCATCAAAATAATTTATCCTTCCTTGAATTCCGGCCTTCTTTTCTTCACTTTCTTCAGAAATTAGGCTTAGATATCATTTGGTTACCTCAAACACCTATAGGTATTCAATATTCTCAAGTGTGTCTTAAATGAGTGAGCCTTGCCTCTTATTTATACTCTCCAAGTAGCTTCCTTAAAAACATCTTGTAGGTCACTTTGTCGACTTTCCTTATTTTAGGGTTAACCCATTCTAATTTCTCCATTAAATTTATTATTGAATTAATTTATTTTGTACTCACTTTGAATTATAGTACACTCATCACTTCACTTTATTATTTACCTTTTAAAATCTCTTAAACCACTTTGACTACTTTGACCTTTTGGGGCTT
>ML782366.1:236226-257367 GCA_009831015.1 Picea engelmannii | reverse complement strand
AGGCTTGACCGAGGTCATGTGTTGACGGTCATATGGGCCGAGGCCTATAGCCAGCAGGGCTAGCGCGTGGAAAGGGGTGCATCGGCATCGGGGATCGGAACTTTGAAGTGACAAAGTCACTTGACCTCAGGAGTGTCGATTTCGCGATATGCAAAATCGCGATACAATCTGAGCCGTCAGATCAGGCTATGATCTAGATCGTTGATTTTAGACCATGTCGGAGTTTCGCGAATCGGGATATGGATTTATAAGTGAAAAGAATAGTGAACATGAAGAACGTCGAAATCCCGATAGAGAGACATAAGGTTGTGGTCACGGAGTGAAGGTCACGTTGGCCGGGAGCTAAGCTTAGGAGGGCTAGCGTATGAAAGGAGCCATCGGGAATCGGAGAATCGCGAGTCCGGAGGACTTGTGATTTTTGACATCGCAAATGCTGAAATCGCAATGAGTGAAATCCCGATTTGATCTAAATCGTTGGATCAAGTATTGATCGGAGGGTTGTTGTTCTTCCTCACATGTTAACGCTTCAGTTATGAATCCGTTAAGAGAAATGGACTGATAATGACAAATCGGTTAGCGTTTCAGTTGCCAAGACAGATGTCCTTGTATTACCGATTGGAAGGGGAAGTGGAATCGGCAAGGTAACTTGTATAAAAGAATATGAACGAGACTGAGTTGGGTTGGTTGTTCTGTATGGAAAAAGTAAGAAATAGTAAGAAAAGGAAAATGAGCAGAGGTGTAGCAGGATATGAAGCAAATGCATAGAGCGAGACGAAATGGATAGAAGAAGCAGAACAGAAGGACAGATAGAACAAAACAGAAAAGGTGATGCAGAGCTGACCTGCTAAACAACCAGAAGAATAAAAGAATTGCAGAACAGTTTGTTGAAGATCAAATACAAAGAAAGATTGGTAAGAATTGATTTATCTGTGTAATTGTCTGTGTGTTCATTATTTGATATTAGAGGGAGGTTGGGAGGTGCTCGGGAGGACTGTAGTCCTCAAAAGTTCAAGTGGGTGCTTGAACACATGAAGTTGTAGCTTCCATCTGGTTGTAGCCAGAGAAACCAGGGTGGCAGGGTGGTGCTAGGGAGAACAGGTGTTCTTTGTTACGTAGGTTGGAGCCTGTGTAACTGGAAGTTGGTGCTTCCATCCAGTTGGCGCTGGAACTTTTAGGAAGTTGGTGCTTTCATCCAGTTGGTGCTGGAGTACTCAGGGAGTTGGTGCTTCCTTCTAGTGGGTGCTAGAGAAACCAGAGAGTTGGAGCTCTCAAACAAGTTGCAGCTTGTAAAACAGAGGTAGAAGCCTCACATTGAGTTGGTGCTTAATTGTAAATGATGTACAGAAAAGAAAAAGATTGTCTATCATTTCGAAGAAGAAGAGGTTTTCTCCCTTCATGGGTTTCCTCGTGAAAATCTGTCTCTGTGTGTATTTTATGTGTGACTGATGATCTTTACTTTTACTGTCCATATGTTGTATGTTGTTGATGACCCATGAAGAAATATTAATAATGTTTTAAAAGGTATAAAATTGTTTAAGCTCACATACAACTGATTCACCCCCCCCCTCTCAGTTGTTTTAGTATTTCCAACAAATACATGAGAATGCATCCAGGTAGACTTTTATCTCTTTTTCGGACCTGTATGGACACACGAAAAAGGAAACCCCTGGAGTCACCTTTAAGTTCTTTTCAGACTCTCTAAACATGGAAAGATTACTGAGCTACCTTGTTAACTTCACGCTCGTTAAAGTATTTGAAGAAAACATCTGTTGAGCAATAGTTTATCTCTTTTTCGGTCTCGTCAGACTACTTTACGAAAAAGGAACTAAGAGAGTTCTCTTTTAAGTGTTATTCCAGACTCTATAATCATGAAAAAACTTTGATTTTTCTATCTTTGGACTCGCTAAACAAAACATCGACAGGCCCATATGGGACCAAACCCTTACTTCTTCCAGTTCGTTAAACAAAGGAAGAGGAACTTACCGAAGGTGATTTTTATCGAGCATGTGTTATCCTCCTCGAGCTCGTTAAATTAGAAAGAGGTACTCGTCTATCTGGATGGGGGGAAATTTGAAAGAGGCAAGCCAAGCAGTTTCTTGAGAACATTACCAAGTAATTCTTAGAGTCTCCCTTGAACACGACGCTTTGTCTTTGCGCACATCTTAATTTGTTGAACCTCTACATTGAGCCAATCCTTTGAGTTTCTGTCAGTCCTTTGGGTCACCCGACGTAAGTCACAGTATCCATTGCATCATCATGTTTTGGTCCATGTCATGTTTCTGTTGTTGTGCCTCAGTGTTCAAGAGAAGTATCCACCTCGAGAGTCAGCCATCACAAATATATTGTCTCAATACATGTGTCAGTCCATGTTCATTTGACCTACCAATTACATCTCTATGTCTGTTTCGTGTCGTTTATGGGGGATACATCAAGGCCCTCCTTCGATGAGCCTATTCTTGTCGACTTCAACACATTATCCAGGGATTAGACTTAGAAACCAGTTAGTACTTTGGGACCTGCATGCCTCAATGGTAGGCTTCGTCACGTCCGACAGTGGGTTTACATCGTTGACCTCTGATCGGATGATTCCACGAATGTTCAACTCCATCTCATCCATTCACATACGTTGGAATGTACTAGGGTACCTTGGGAATCATTGACATTAATGGTGATCTCCCTCGCACTTGTTAATGGTTTACATCATTGACCGGTAATCAAGTGGTTTCTGCCATGTTCGACATCAGGACATCTATTCACATGGTTAGATTCGTACTACATCGGGATCGGTAAGAAGACCCTGGGTTGAGTGATCACTTTGATATGTAATTTCCCCAGGTTGCGAGGGAATTTCTCTTGAACAATGACACATATACTGTTACATAGATCCACTTTGTATTGGTCGTGGCTATGTCTTGTCATCTTGTAGATCCACTGTGTATTCTTCATGGCTACGATCAGTTCAGGTCATCAGAGTATAGATCCACACTATATCCTCGGTGGCTATAACTTTTTATCAATACAATTATGGATCCACAGTGTTTTTATGGTGGCCATATCTTGCAATTCTTGATCACCCAAGCATAGGTATGCCTGCCTTGGGTTTGAAACATGTCATAATATTTGTTGGATGTTTTGTGTGCAGCTTTTGTCGGGTTCTCCGCGTCTATACCCTTTCTTGAAAAGTCTACAAAGCATTTCAGTTATCAGTTCCTGTCTTATAACTTCATACTTTGGGGGGAAATTGCCAGTTTCTGTTGAAGGAAAATCTCCCCAGTGGAGTCGCCAGTTTCTGTTGAAGGAAAATCTCCCTGCAGACAGGTAGATCTCCTCAAAGAGCTAGACTCTTAACTCTAAGACAGAAAGTGCTTATCATGGTCATTGACTTCCTTTTAGATCTAAGTGGACTAGTGTGTGAGAAGGAAGGAGAAGAGGAGTACCTTTAATCGAAGTTTGTCCCTGCACGCTCCGAGTTGAGCTCCAATTTTTCGCTCCTCGATAAGCCCTATAGACAAACAAAGTACGACCACTTCCTACTCTATCAAGATTAGTCCAAAATAGGTCTATCTACTAAAGAGACAAATTCATGTGATATTGAACATGAATTAGAAAGAAACAGTCCAAGCAAATTATATTGATGAGGACAAAACATTGCTTACAGCCATAGATGAATTGCAACAGTTTCGTCAAGTCCTCCTTGTCTACCCCTTGCTAAAAAGATCCACGATCCGAATGATGATAGCTTCACTGATTTCTCCCTATGATATCATAGGTCTCTTGCTTCCAAAATATCTCTGTTCCAACAACACTTATAAGATCATAAGTTTGGTTTGATTCTTCCTTTCAATCCCCTTTCACCATTAGAAAGCTTGCTTATATAGCCTTGGAGAGGCTTTAACCACTTGAGATATCCTTGGGGAAGTTGAGGATTTTCCTCCTTCAATTGAGGATCTTCCCTAAGATCATGGTTGGACTAGATATTCGAGCTCAAATGCATTATAAGAATGAAAATATCCTTCCCCCATTCATCTCAACAACTCAACTGCAACCTAAAATAGGTAGCAGTCCCCCTAAATCCTACTGGGGAGCACTACAGTGCTGAGCGAAAAATTGGAGCTCAACTCAGAGTGTGCAGGGACAAACGTCGATTAAAGGTACTCCTCTTCTCTTTAATTCTCACACACTAGTCCACTTAGATCTAAAAGGAAGTCAGTGACCATGATAAACACTTTATGTCTTAGAGTTAAGAGTCTAGCTATTTGAGGAGATCTACTTGTCCGCGGGGAGATTTTCCTTCAACAGAAACTGGTGACTCCATGTGATGACATCACAAATGGAAAGTCATCACATGGTTATTTGGATCTTCGCTAGGGTTTCTGTCAAATTTTGGAATATCAGAAGGAAGCTTAGCTGGACTGACTGGCCAAACCGGTGAATGAGAGATAGGATCATTAGTTAACCGATACAAGTCTGGGAGATCCAGAGTCGCAAGAAAAGGTAGTTGTCGGTTAATGTGCGAATGATACTGGTGAGGCATAGGAACACCAGTAGGACCATAGACTGGGTTAGGTGGATAGTTGTAACCAGTAGGTCCTCCTACGTATGGTTGTTGTTGGCCGAGGTAAGAAGGATGCGATGGTGCATGAGAAACATGGGCATAACCCAGTGGGTTCAGAACATTATAGGTCGGGTGATTTATTTTCCCATGAGAAGGATAAAAATTTTGGCCTTGAGAATGGTAAGGAGTAGATCCTGGAGGCGGATACACATGAGGCCCATAAGGAGGATAAGATTGTGGTCCCGAAGAACTCCAGGTGGTGTTTTGGATACTGCCCGGATAAGATTGCCCGTAATATGTTCCGGGAGGGACAGGATTAGATACTCCTCCTAGTGGGTTATTATACAAGTGCCCCCCAACATGGGGTTGGGTAAAAGTGCCTCCTGAAGATACTCCCCAAGATTGTGAAGGGTTTCCAGCAAATGAGGGTTTCCCCCCTGCCAGTGGTGGATGTATGACCAGGGTTTGACTGGAAAATGGAGATTGCCCTCTAGGAGGAGCATGAATAGGGGGTTGTCCCCCGGCAGGGGCAGGCCCACCATGGAAGGGTATTCCTCTAGGAGGGAAAGGTATGTTGGATGGTGTTTTCCCTCTAACCAGTTGTGTTTGGCCAGCAGGGGTCTACATTCTTAGGTGAGAAGATGTCCCAGCAGGATCGTGTGGAACATGCGGTGTTGTAGAGTAAAAACTTGTAGAAATAGGGGTAGAGATTGAAGTGCTTTGGGGATGAGTAGAGGTGATGATTCCAACAGCTACAACCCCATATTTTCTTCAGCTACAACCGAAAGGTGGCTACAACCACATGTCCTTGCCCCGTCCATCCTCCCTGAACTAGAAGTAGAATGATGGAACCATTGTCACACTATCACTGTGAGATATACCTCTGTAAACCTATACC
The DNA here is from genome assembly GCA_009831015.1 of Picea engelmannii. NCBI lineage: Eukaryota > Viridiplantae > Streptophyta > Pinopsida > Pinales > Pinaceae > Picea > Picea engelmannii. The sequence goes on along the minus strand of ML782366.1, from coordinate 251,914 downwards.
AATAAACCTGAACCATGCATCAACCATGCATCAACCTATACCTCAACATGTAATCAACATGTACCATAAACAAGTGCATCAACCATGCACCAACCTGTACCAAACAATATGTAATCAACCTGTACCATAAACAAGTGCAACCAACCATGTACCAAGTATGTACCAATCATGTGTCAAGTACTCATCAACTATGACTCATCAATATGTACCAACATCATCAACTATACACCTCATGTATGTGCCAACTCATCAACTACTTGTCTCAACCATGTACCTGACTTGTACCTCAACCAAAATTCCTCATCAATTTCATCATCCAAATATGATTTGTAACTCTGTAATAGACCTGGTGTATATGATCACATACCTTCAAACCTTCCTTAACTTTAACAACAAGAGACTAGCAATTTCATCAAACGTTTCTTTAGTCTCACAAGACTAGTTTTGTATTAGTCAACAACCCTAACTTGAAGTAATCATAAATTTGTACCTGTAATGAATAAATTGTAATGGAAATCAAGCACACACAGAAACCAAGATAACTTGAATAAGATTATATGTATTTATTCAATCAATTAAATAAGAGAGAAAATATCTTTCTTATATAGGTTACAATCAAGTAGAGTCAAACCACTTTATGAATGTGGTATAAAGTGAAAATATAACCTAAAAGAAAATATATGACCTAAAAGAAAATATCTGACCTAAAAGCAAATAAATTAACCTAAAGTCACTTTGACTTTATTAATTCCTAAGTCTAACTTCTAATTGACCATTATAAACTAATATTAAATTTAACACCCTCCCTTAATGGTCAATAGACTCACTACACCAAGTTTCTTCCGAAATTTTACATGCTTTTTGGGACCCAAAGACTTGGTGAAAATGTCTGTTGTTTGATCCTCTGTAGGAAAATACTGCAGCTCAATAGTTCCATCTTCTACAAGCTGTCTGATGAAGTGACAGTGTGTATCAACTTGTACGGTACGATCGTGGAAGACTGGATTCTTGGCAAGTTTCATTACCCCTTGATTGTCACGGAACAAGGATGTAAGCTCCCTCTGTTGCATCTGCATATCTGATAACATCCTCCTAAGACAAACTGCCTCACATGCACCTTTCAATGCTCCTTGATGCTCTACTTCTGTCGATGAAAGGGTGACTGCATATTGTTTATTGTTGGTTGTTATCACTGAAATTTTGTCTGCACATGGTTACAAGAACTCAACATCGTCAAACAGTAATGAATTCATTCATGGCCCTGAATTAATCCCATAGCATTCAAGAAAAGGGAAAAAACTATACAAAGTAGTGAAAAATTGAAGAGCGCTTTGCAGACATTGGACGCGCGCGCACATGCGCGGAACAGAAACGTAGAAAGCGCGCATATGCGCACGATGCGCGACTGTTAGCGCAAAAAGTCGTGCACCTGCTAAACGGTGCATTTATGAATGTGGTCGGCCTCCCAACCACTTATGGTTCAGATCCCAAGCTTATTTGACCGCCAAATCCGGGCTGGATCCGAATGGTGGGCTGGTCAAAGACCTAATAATGCCCTAAATGGCCTCTTTTCACACTACAAAGCAGTTACACAATAACCCAATGCAATGCTATAAAAAGCCATGAATGCACCTCATTTTCTCAAGGAATTCAAAGTATTGCTATGTTGCCTATATTGTTTTAAGGACTCCATCCTTGACAAGAACACATTGGCACCATTTCATTGAGCAATCCATCTCACCATTGAGTGGATTTGCAAAGAGTTCTTTCATCACCATTTTCATTTTATTTGTTGTAAGAAGAGCTACTAGTGAGGGTCCAAGATCCTTCCCTTGGAGGAAGAAGGGAATCATAGTCCCCTTTCTTCTTGGTGCTTTGTTTTCATCAATAGATCAAGCCTCAAACATTGGTGACATGGGTCTTTTTGTTATTGTTAACTCTATGTCCCTATGCTTATGATTTTAGTTTTTATTAGATTAATTCTTAATTATAGTTTTGTTTTTCTTTCTCTAACTTTTTTCTCTACAGTTGTCCTGCTCAGCAGACCCAACTAAGCTTACAAGCACCTCTTATTTTCTCACCAAAGGTGACAAAAGAGGCACAAAAGATTGGCGACTCCACTGGGGAAAGGTATCAAATTCCTACCTCATTTGGGTTTATTTTCCTCTTCTTTTAGTTTGTTTAACTTGCAGGTGCACTAACCGGCCTAAGCCGACCTGCCAACCATCCAATTCAAAGGAGAATTGAGAGAAATCCATCTGAATTTTTCTTTCTCGGCCGCTTGTCATCAGTGCGTGGGTATTCTACCCCACAGACACGCATCGTGCGTGCATGCGCTTAAGTGACAACCTTTCTCTGCGCGCATGCGCTTTCGAACTCATCTCTGTTCGCGCACCTGCGCTCTGTGCGCTTCTGTCTTCACTAGGGGTCGTGCATCTGAGCAAAATTTCACATTGTAAGTTGTTGGGATGTGGGGAAGGCCATTTTCCTTCTTAAAAATGATGTCAAGCATGTTCTAAAAACTGCACCACACTTAGTCCCCTCATCATATAAAGGGGTTAGTCAAACACACATAGGCACTTAGGAGGATAAAAATCAATTTCCCTTATTTGCTTTTTGCCACATGGATGGCTTGTTTTGACTCACAAGACAAGGTGGAAATCATTTTTAATCACATCTAACTTACATTGGGACTAGAATTTGAATTACAATCGCTTAGTATGCTCTTCTCTCGCACCTTCACGCGACCTTGAGAATCAGAAAAAGATTGTGAAACAATTTCATATCCCTTAACAAGGTTTAAAACCTTTAGGAGAGGACAACGACCCTTCTTGGGACCCCTCTTAGTTTTCTTTTTCAAACACATCTTAATATTGTAACGCGCCCATACATGCCCACATGCTACAAGGATAGGATAGTGTTTGAAATTTTTCTTTCTTAGATCAAAACACTAGGGAAGTTTAAAGGTTTGTAATGGGCCCATACATGCCCACATGTTCAATCGAGGATAGTTTCAAGATTTTCTTAGATTACATCACAATAGGGAGTTAAAGGATAGTAACGGACCCACATGTCCACATTCTAGCTTCCTAGGACTTTTGAATGACGCAAGGTTGTACCAAAGGCACTTAGTTAATTAGGTAATCAAACTCTTGTAAAGACCAAGCAAAGTCCACATGCAGCAAGGTGACATCTAATTCACTAAAAATTGGCACACTTTCACTCACACACAAAATTCACTTATCACTCACATAGCTTCTTCTTGAAACGTGGAGGTCAAAGTAAGTTTCCTCCAAAAAGGATTCCTAAAACACCCCACCTTTTTTTTTATTGGACTATCCACTCCCATTTTTAATCAACGAGGTTGGTTTGCACCCCCAACCTCCCAAAACAACTACATCTAAAATCTTTCTAAAAACTCACTAAATTTTCCTCCACATGAGGTGCCAAATGAATTTTTTTAGTCTAGGTAGGATTTTGGGGATAGGCATCCAAATAACTCCCCGTTATCTAGTTCTCACATTGTCAAAACATAGAGGTTGTCAAATAGGGAACTGAAAATCCTCCAAGTCAAGTGTTCCAATCACCATAAGGCAGGGAGATACCCGTGAAGGGTTGAAGGCCGAGGTCCGGTTGTTCTGTGCGTCCCCCCTTGAGGCACCCACCTCTTGGACGGGATCCAGCCCGTGACCCATTTCTCAGGCCGAAAATCTAAATGCCACACTTTGACCGAGGTACCTAGTGGCCAAATTTAGGACATCTACCTAGGTGGAAATTGTGGGTTGCAATTGCACCTTGATTGGATTTTGTGTGGCTATTGGGAAATATCGCCAGCTCTTTCGGGATATGCCCCCTTTACCCCTCATTATAACCAATTATTTCATCCTTCACTGGTTTCTCATCCGGTGACTTCAGACCCCACTGTTGAGTACTATTAGAAGGTCCAGTGCTATTTGAGAGGAAGGACGTTACATCTTCTAGGACACGAGCATTTTCTTTCTTTTTTGATTCCCCCACACGGACAAAACCCACTTACCCACATATATGCTTCTTTCTCATTTTATGTATGATACACATCTGATTACAGTTTGATTTGGATATATATATTGTGTAAACATTCAACGTAAAGACTCTTGTTCCTATATTACTCTCACCACTTTTTCACACATTCACACAGCTAGTTTGACATCATAGGGGAACCAAAGAACCCCCGTCATTCACGACGCTTGCTCAACCTCCCTCCTATCTTAGGGGGAGTATCTGGTCGTTCCCTCTCATCGGCACCTCCTTCATAGACTCCTGTGAGTGCTACTATCTTAGGATCAGCTTTGCTTGGTTCTACATTACTTGGGTCAACTTCCCAAGGTCATCCATTTACTTGCTCTCCTTTACACGGAAGCAGGGAACCCACTTCCTCTCAAGGAGGGAGCACCAACCCACCTAGCCCCCCTCATGGGTTAGGTTCATAACACACTATGGTTGGAGCTAATCCTCCCCCCCCACTGTAGATTCCATATTTGGTCTCTCTCAACATACCGGATCTCACTAAACTCACCAATGACCCTATATTGCATGATCCCACATGGCCTGCAATGCCAACCAAACTACCTTCAGACATACCAAAGTTTGAAGGAAAGGCAGACGATGACCCTGCCAACCATGTCATGACCTTTCACATATGGTGCTCCTCCAACAACATTATGGATGATTCCATCAGACTGTGATTATTTCAATGCACACTCACTGGCCCATCGGCTAAATGGTATGTCGAAGAAAAATTGGGGTCCCACGCAACCTTTGAGTCATTGGCCAAATCATTTTTGACCTTTTTTCAATTACCCATCTTCCATGACAATGGTCTAGAACTACTGTCTAACTTCAAACAAACCTCAGCCACACACATCGCTGACCACATTCACGAGTGGCGTAGGCGACGTAGTTTGTGCAAAGCAGAAACCACCAAGCAATAGTGTCTCGACTGGTTTCTTAGATCACTGGTCTCTCTCCTCGGTAAGGATGTAGCTTCCACCTTCCCTCAATCGGAAGAGGAAGCCATCAGCAAGGCCCAACAGTATGACCTCATCTAGGCACAGTCAGGGTACTTATACACGGTACTTCCTGATCTTCCAAAACCTGTGCCATTTGGCCAAGACAAACCTGGGATGTCTCACTCAGCAGACGGACTAATCGGTGCCACCACACACCATGGTCCACAACCCCAACTACCACCGATGTATGGAACACCTCAATACCTACCAACATATGGGGGCACTCCTTATTACCCCCCACCTCCTTATCAACAACCATACCCTGTTGCTATACCTCCACCCATTAGTGGACCACCGTCGGCACCTCCCATACATCCACCTATTCCCACAAATAGTGGTACTCCCTCAACATCAGCTTATAGCACTAGTGAAAGCACTACACCTTCCTATTTACCTTATGGATCGGTACCACCACAAAATCCATACTTCCCATTTCCTGGTCCTCCACAACCCATGGCTCCCCCACATCCTCATGCGAGGGTAAATTTTCTTCAACCTTCTGCTGCTCAACAATACCAAAGTTTTGAACAGTTGAATACAGCCAACCCAACTCATCCATCGAACAATGCTAAGAAGAAAGGATGGAACAGGAATAACAACAACCCAGGTCAAGGCGGGAATCAACCCCAACAACAGCAACCCACTGGGGGCAACCAGAACCAAGGGAGCCAAAACCCCCAATGGGGAAATAATAACAAATGCCAAGGGATAAATAATGTTAAAACCATCTTCCCTTGTGCCCTTTGTGGTGAGCTCAGTCATTACACTCACCATTTCCCCCAAATCGCTGATTTCAAATGGTTGAAAGACTCTGGTAGTCTTCCTCGTTCTCTTGCACAACCTGCCCCTCAATAGGCACCACAACAATACGTGCAACAACCCCCTCCCGCCGTGCTGCAAAATCCTATTCCACATCAAGGTGTGATAAACACCCAACAGGCTACACAACATCCCCCACCTAAAGGGGGACAATACCTCAACCCTAACAACCCAGCAGAGCATACAATTCTCCTCACCAGTGAGGAAGAAATCCTTCTGCAAACGCGTAGTCGTCAATATCATTCACCCAATGAGTCTCCTTCCATCTCTCCAAAGACAAACCCTACACCGACGGGACCCCTGTTGGTGATCCCCAGCCCTTTCATCGAACCACCACTACGCATCCCTCGCATCTCCTTGCACAGGAATGTCCATAACCCACAGGCTAAGGTAGCTCATAACTATAGCTTGGTAGATGACTTAGCGCAATCCCCGGTTGCCATGTCAGTCTTGGAAGTCCTCCAGACTTGTCCTACGCAGTGGAAATCAGTACTTTCCGCCTTGGGGGTAGTCGACCCTACCGATACTCGACTCATCACCTTTGATCTTGACAGCGGAGAACCTCATCTTCCCACCGTTATCTCTTTTCAAATACCAGTAAAAATACGGAACATAACAGTTCATCGATGTATCATCGATGAAGGTGCATCTACATGCATTATGTCCAAAACAGTATGGCAGAAACTTGGTTCCCCAGAACTCATACCCTCTGCCATCACATTACGAGCTTATGACAGACGACCATCCTCTCTTGAAGGGATCTTCCAAAACGTCCTCGTTGAACTCGGGGAAAAGACTATTATCATAGACATCGAATTTATTTACGCCCCGCTCGATTATAATATCCTGTTCGGTCGTAGCTACATGTACGCTATGAAGGCAGTGGCATCTTCCATCTTTCGGACAATGCTGTTCCCCCACAATGGGAAGATCGTGACCATCGACCAAGTCTCACATTATGAGCCTAACCCATCTTCCAACCTCGATAACATTCTTCCCCTCATCCACACAAACAAAGACGCATATCCACTTGTCGAGATGGGTCTTGGGATTTTTAAAGATCCATCCTTGTTGGGGACATACCATGGAGCACCACCACTCCTTCATCCTGCTAATCAAGTATGCATCATCTCATCTAACGGAACTCACACAGAGGATGCTCGCCCTCCTCAAGAGGCTTCGGTCATTCCTGACGTCCCAACAGTCGTAGAACCACTCCCGCCGAAACCTCCTGTGCACTCGTCGACCTCAACAGTCCACGAATCCACATCCCCTCAGGGGCATAGTCCTGTTTGGGAGACAGTCCCCCAACCCCTCACTCAATTCCCTTCTTTTACCCTCCACCAGGTATAGAATCTTTTCAGGTAGCCGCAACTCTCACACTACCTAATATGGTGTTAGCAATCCCAGTATGGTATTTACACCCACCTGAGATGGTCCCTCGACCATCCCTTCCCCCACAGGAAGGAATCCCCATGACGATTCCCGTCCTTACCCCCACCACCCCCCCACTCACTAACCTCCCTGCTACAGCTGGGGGCAGGAGAAAGAAGAAATATCCCACCACTCCACTTCCTCCATGCATCCCACCACCTTGTGCACTATGTGAGAACGAGGGCCACCAAACCAACAATTTTCCATCACTACCTGAATTACGGAATTTGATCCCCCTCAATCAAACTCCCACAACACCCTCCACTACTGCTAGTCCCACCACTACCACCCACCCCCCCAATAGTAAAGGGTTGAGGACCAAATACGCTTGTGCTATATGTTCAGAGTATGGCCATTATACCCATCATTTCCCAACACTGCCACACTTTTGGCAGACATTATCCGTCGTACGCCAGAACTTCCAGAACAACCCTAGTCCTACTATGTCCTCATCAACAAAATTCTTTGACATCCGCTATGTCACCACTTCAGTCAATGAATGTATGAGATGCCCTTTCTCTCTCTGCGATTCATTAGCTCATTTTACATACCATTGTCCTATGATCCTTGAATATAGGCAACGTCAATTGGCCCTGCTTCACCAACCCGTAGAGGCGGTAATTGACATTACCTCGTCACTCGAGGATATTCATGTCATTTCTCCCGAGCCCGAGGCACTCCCAACTCCTCCATGGTTCTTCAATGACGCCTCTAAGGATTTACCCCGAAACCCCCCCAATTCTCCTGCTCATTCCCCTATGGACACTCTCCACCCAACCACCGCGGGTACCCCTCAATACTTCAATATATGGTTTATGTCGAGTGAACCCGCACCATCTCCTAACCGTGTTTCCCCTGTTTCTTCACCAGGGGGCAACCACCCAACCACTGTCACCGAGATCACTCCTCATGACCCCTTGTATTCCCGATGTTTCCACTGCGACGAGGAAATACTAGAAGAGATAAACCACCCAGACTCTCCCTGGGATGCGCTACATCACCGCGCACTCTTCTCTCCACAGGAAGCCTCCATGCCTCCTAACCAAAACCCCATTTACGCGGTCGAAACCAAGGATTTTATCCCATCAGGGCCTATCGATTGGTTCAACAATCCCATTCCTACCCCTGATGCTTTTGAAGAAGGTAATATGGCCAACATTTCCCCCACCATCAAAATCGACATTTCCATTAAAAATGGCATCGTCAAAGAAATCATCATTGGAGCTGCTTGCACTCCTCAGGAAATCGACGCATATAAAGCCCTCTTCCAGGAATATAGGAATATTTTTTCCTGGTCATACATGGAAATGCTGGGACTCAATCCCTCTATTGTCGAACATCGCATCGACACCTGGCCTGACATCACACCAGTTCGCCAAAAACAACGACCACTACACCCATCCAAAGTTGCGGCTATCAAAGCCGAAATTGACAAATTACGCACTGTCGGGTTTATTTACCCCATCGCTTATACTTCATGGGTTTCCAACCCTGTACCCGTCGACAAAAAACAGGGCACTATCCGCGTTTGCACATACTTTCGCGATCTCAATAACGCATGTCCCAAAGACAACTTTCCAATGCCTTTCATCGATCAAATTATCGACAACTGCGTCGGCCACGAGGCTCTCTCCTTTATGGGTAGATTTTCTGGCTATAACCAAATACAAATCCACCCAGCCAATCAGTATAAAACCGCATGCATTACCCTGTGGGGTACTTTTTCATATCATGTCGGCTTAAAAAATGCCGGCGCAACCTTCCAGCGGGAAATGACATACATCTTTCACGATCTGGCTACTATCATCCTCGCCTACTTGGACGACCTCACAGCTCGATCCAAGAGACGCACCCAGCATCTGGATGATTTATGAATCATTTTTCAATGGTGTCGTCAGTACATCATCCACTTGAATCCCCTCAAGTGTGTGTTCTGTGTCACCGTAGGGCTCCTCCTCGGTTTTATTGTTTCCCAAAGAAGTATTACCGTAGACCCCCTCAAAGTCCAAGCTATCACCGAAATTCCACCTCCCCGAAATTTACGACAACTTCAGAGTCTACAGGGAAAAGCTAACTTTCTTAGACGCTTTGTTCCCGATTACGCCATACGCGCACATGGTTTCCTCTGCTTACTACATCAAGAAATCCATTTTCACTAGGACAACCATGCCCAACAGTCATTTGACGATCTTAAAGTAGCGCTTTCAAATGCACCTTTAATTAGTGCACCTGACTATATTCGCGACTACATCCTCTACGTATCAACATCAGCTGTATCAGTAGTTGGCGTCCTCGTCCAGCTCGGAGATGACAATCATGAACACATCATTTATTACGTTAGTAAGAACCTCTCAGGACCATCCTTGAAGTATAAACATGAAGAGAAACTTGCTCTTACAGTTGTCCTCGCAGTCCAGAAACTGCGCCATTACATTTTGCTTCGCACCACAAAGGTCGTCGCAGATTCCAACCCTATGCAGTACTTTCTCAGCTGTTGGCAAGTTAATGGAAAATTCAATCGATGGATCATTATCCTTCAGGAGTATGACCTTGATTTCTCAACACCTAAGAGTAAGAAGGCCCTCGTTCTCAACGAACTGGTCACGGCCCTCCCCTCTGACACCACCAATGCCCCCGTCAATACCGACTTTCCCGACGAACATCTCTTTTACATTACTTCGGATGATCCTTGGTACGACGACCTTCTCGTCTACCTCCGAACTCAAAAGTTTGGTAACCACCTTTCACAGGAAGATCCTGGACGTATTCGCCATCAGGCCCCCCACTACCTTCTCATCGGAGACATCCTATACTGGTGGGGCGTCGACACCCTTCTTCGTCGATGCCTGACTATTGATGAGGCCGACAGAGTCTTAAATGATTGCCACATCGATGCATGTGGGGGGCATCTTTCAGGGATATCCACTGCTCAAAATATTATTCGAGCCGATTACTTTTGGCCTACCTTGTTTCATGATTGCATTCATGCCGTGAAACGATGTGAGCAATGTCAGCTCTATGCCAACAAAGCCCGAGCTCCCCTCTCTCTTCTTCACCTTGTCATTACTATCGACCCTTTTTGTAAATTGGGCATCAACTTTATGACTTGTAATCCCCCTTCCAACAATGGTCACAAATACATTTTTGTCACCGTTGATTACATCACCAAATGGGTCGAAGCTATGCCCACTTTCAACAACACCGCTGACACTGCGGCGCGTTTTTTCTTTAACCACGTCATATCCCATTTTGGAGTACCCCTCCAACTCATTTCCGACCATGGGAAAGACTTCAAGAATGAGATCTTCATCGAACTCTCATCTTGGTTAGGCTTTTCTCACGAGTTTGTCTCACCATATTACCCTCAGTCAAACGGATAGGTCGAGGCAGTTAACAAAGTCCTCAAGACCATGTTACAGTGCACAGTTAATAAACATAAAACCAATTGGCATTATATGTTATTTTCTGTGCTATGGGCTTATCAAACGGCAGTGAAAACTGCTACTGGTTTCACACCATTCCATTTAGTCCATGGGGTCGAGGCAACTCTTCCCATCATGTGCGAAATTCCCACCTTACGCACTGCAATTGAGCTATTACCTGACACTACTCCAATGGAGAAGCGCTTGCTGAACTTGGAGTATCTGGATGAAGATCGTCGATCTTCCTTACAGAACAACGAGGCAGCTAAAAAATGATCCAAGGCTACCTTTGATCGCCATGTCAACCTTCAATCATTCCTCAAAGGCGACCTCATCCTGGCTTATGATATCGCTCATGACACCTTTGGACACGGCAAATTCGAATCACTTTGGCATGGCCCTTACATTATCCAACATTGCCTCACCAAAGGCGCATACATCCTAGCCTCCCCCGAAGGCCTCTCTCTCAAGGAACCCGTCAATGGGTTGTATCTCAAGAAATTTTATGCTTAAAAGTAGTCATCCTACTTTAGGTTATTTCTTTCTCTAGAATTTCTTTTTCTTTTTCTTTTTTCTCCTCCCCTCTCGTCTAAACTATCCTTTGTGCTATTGACAGATGCTTCCTCCACCAGCCTACCACATCGGTTACACCGATGGCGCCAGCCGTTGGACACAAAATCTCGCTTTGGTTTCTTGGGCTCTCTACACCCCCTTAATTGAAATGCTCCATTCAAGCGGCATATGTTTGGGGTCAGCAACCAACAACCAAGGTGAATACACTGCGGTCATTGGCCTTTTGGCCGACGCCCAGCATCATCATATTCGTCACCTTAGCGTCTTCCTCAACTCTCAACTAGTCGTTCTCCATCTCAACAATGTGTACCACGTACGCGATCTGTGCCTCTTTCACAAGTACCTGCAGGTTAGGCTTTTATCTCGACATTTTGATTCCATTACATTTACACATATTCCAAGACAATTGAATCAAATAACAAATCAAATAGCTAACATGGTGTTAGATTGGCATATATCACATCAAGCTACACATACATAAACATATCACAAAAACCTGTCAGAACATATATATAGAATGGACGTACTCCAAACATCAGCAAAAAACATGTAGACAACATCAGGATCTCAAATATGTATACTCATGTATATATAAAGGCCCATCAGGCCATCCGAATGTTTACATACAAAAATACATGTATCCACAGGCCACTGCAGCACCTCAGTACAAAAAATGGGGCCCACACCCCCTAAATACCCCTGTACGGCCCTCCATACAACCCCTGCCCAAAAATTGAAAACCTATTTCTATGCAGGATGATCAGACCACTAACCTGATACTCGCAGATCCTCAATCGGCTGCCTCATCCTCCCCGAATCTCCCAATCTCCTCTGAACATTGCTCGTCCAGTCACTATTGCAGCAGGTACATATGAGGTGGCAATGTGGGCCCTACAACTATATATAGGCCTTTTTCCAAACTTCCACTCACCATTCTGGGATCCCAAGGTGTCCATTTTTCAAACCGTCTTCAGCCACGGGATCAGCATCCTGTCACCTACATCACAGCAGTTCCTGGGCCTCTTTTCATCCTGAGCCCCCGGGGCACCTTTTTTATCCATGGTCAGTTACACATGCACATATTTCACGCTTATCACTCAATACATGCTCATATCTTCGGTTCTTTTCAGATATTGTTCACTTCGGGTATTTGGTTTTCATGGGTGCAGGTATTTGATCATTATACATCGACACAACCCCTTCAGGTATATACTCAGCACTGGCATGTAGTATTTCCCACTGTATCGCATTTACATTTCTAGTCATACCCTCTGATATTGGCCTCTAGGATCCCCATTCCCGGCTCTGCAGTACCCACGCTCCATTTTGCATCTTCGGTACTGTTACCCGGTAGCATTCTTACCCACATGAGTTGTCCCATTCATAGCACCTTTTGCCACTTTTTGACACTCATGTTGTTTTTCATCACCCTTTAGGGATGGGAGTCCCGATATTCTTTGATCATGTCGCGAATCAGCCACATACTCCTTCTCCTCATTTTGCTATCTTTCCCACCCGGACTCCCAGATTACCTCTTTACAGTTCTATTTTCTTACCTACACCTCTGCAGTATCAGGAACCCTCCATTTCCTCCACAATTAGTTTGCCCCTCTGTGAACCTACCATCATTTCACCTACCTCATACAGAAACTCACCAATGGGGCCCCCACCATTCATCAGTTTTCCAAGAAAATTATGCCCTCCATGGGCCACCCATATCACACTGGGGCACCCGTTTCTGTATTTGTACATTTCTCCCCAAATTATTCGTTATTTATTGTACAAACGCCTTTATTTCCAGTCATTACCTTATCTTTTTGTCATCGCCTTTGGTGACTTGCTCCCTTCCTTTTTGGCCAACCGCAACCCATGTCACCTTTGGTTGGAGAATTACTTATCATCTACCCTTGTCGGCATCGTCCATATCTTCAGAGTAACCCACAGGTCACTTACCTCTACCCTCTGAATTTGTTCACCTTGTCCCACCTCTGGCACAACTTATCACCGGTCTTGTCGTCCCCCTGACACTCGACCTTGTTACACGGTTGTGGGCACTCTTTATCTCATACATCCTCCAACCAAGGGCAGTCTGGAGTCTTCCCACTTCTTGACTTCGTCCATGTACCGCTGCCACTTCCTCACCTCAGTATATTTCATGAAGCCCTTTGCTTCTGGGAGTCGCGTTCCCCTTTTGTCGACATCAACACCATTTTCTGGAAGGGCGACAGTATCTTGATTCTCATTCTCCACTCAATGAGAGATCTTGAATGGCACAGGGTGAAACACCATTGCTCCCTGCTGTCGTTGACCCCCGTAACATTCGACACCAACAATTTCTCATGTTATGGTGGGTCTTACTTTGCGACTATTGCAGTTAGTTCTTTCATTTGCCGAAGACCTCTGAACTTGGTAGGGATATCAATGCCCGCATCATCGCTGATACTTATTACCGCGATCATTGCCTATTATTACGAGTATGTTCCTTTCTAGAATCGTCTTCTGCCTTTCGCATCACCGCCCCCGAGGGCGCTGCAATTGTCTACACCAACACTTCAGTCATCTTTTTCAGATTTACATGACACGAGCATGGGGCATGCCCACCTCGTTTGTACACAGTTTTCTATTTTTGCGCACCTCATAGAAGGTCGGGTCCTACCGGTTCCTTTTTTCTCCAAAGGATCGCTCTGAATGATCCCACCATTGCTCTATCTTACAACAACATTCTCAGTAGAAGAAACATTGATGGATTTCGGCTATGCGTATGCTCCTAACCTCATCCATCACGGGGCATCTGTTATCACTGAAATTTCGTCTGCACATGGTTACAAGAACTCAACATCGTCAAACAGTAATGAAGTCATTCATGGCCCTGAATTAATCCCACAGCATTCAAGAAAAGGGCAAAAACTATACAAAGTAGTGAAAAATTGAAGAGCGCTTTGCAGACATTGGACGCGCGCGCACATGCGCGGAACAAAAACGTAGAAAGCGCGCATATGCCCGCGATGCGAGGCTGTTAGCGCAAAAAGCCATGCACCTGCTAAACAACGCATTTATGAATGTGGTCAGCCTCCCAACCACTTATGGTTCAGCTCCCAAGCTGATTTGACCTCCAAATCCGGGCTGGATCCGAATGGTGGGCTGGTCAAAGACCTAATAATGCCCTAAACGGCCTCTTTTCACACTACAAAGCAGTTACACAATAACCCAATGCAATGCTATAAAAAGCCATGAATGCACCTCATTTTCTCAACGAATTCAAAGTAATGTTATGTTGCCTATATTGATTTAAGGACTCCATCCTTGACAAGAACACATTGGCACCATTTCATTGAGCAATCCATCTCACCATTGAGTGGATTTGCAAAGAGTTCTTTCATCACCATTTTCATTTTCTTTGTTGTAAGAAGAGCTACTAGTCAGGGTCCAAGAGCCTTCCCTTGGAGGAAGAAGGGACTCATAGTCCCCTTTCTTCTTGGTGCTTTGTTTTCATCAATAGATCAAGCCTCAAACATTGGTGACATGGGTCTTTTTGTTCTTGTTATCTCTATGTCCCTATGCTTATGATTTTAGTTTTTATTAGATTAACTCTTAATTATAGTTTTTTTTTTCTTTCTCTAACTTTTTTCTCTACAACTGTCCTGCTCAGCAAACCCAACTGAGCTTGCAAGAACCTCTTATTTTCTCACCAAGGTGACGAAAGAGGCGCAACACTGGTCCATGTGAATGCACCTATGCCAAGGCTAAAGACATATCCATAAGTGGATTTTCTTTCATCAATAGAACCTGCCCAATCTAAATTTTTATACCCACACAACCTTGGGTATTTTCTCCTACTGTACAGAATACCAAAGTCAAGTGTCCCTTTCACGTATCTCAACACTCGCTTCATTTTTGTCCAGTTCTCTACTTTCGTCACTGTTATAAATCTGGAAATGAATCTCACAACGAAACTCAGATCAGGTCTAGTGGCTATAAGATATATCAAGCTTCCCACTAGCTCTCTGTATAGTGACTCATTGACTACCTTTGAGTCATCCTTGGCTGAAAGTTTCAGCCCTTTCTCCATAGGTGTAGGAGAGATTTTATAATCCTCCATTCTGAACTTATCCAGCAAACTCCTAGCATACTTTTCTTGTGAGACAAAAAATGTTGCTCGCTGTTTGCCAAACTTCTACACCTAGATAATAGTGTAGGAGGCCTAGATCTGTCATGTAAAATTATTTGCTCATGTTGATTTGATCCATGCAATTGCATCTTCCTCACTACCTGTAATAATGATATCATCCACATAAACAACCAAAAGAATGATGTCATTACCAACTCTTTTGACATATAAGTTGGAATCTGAAGGACTCCGTTGGAACCCCTGCTGAACCAAATACCTGTCAA
>ML782366.1:208410-231800 GCA_009831015.1 Picea engelmannii | reverse complement strand
ACTACTTTGACCTTTTGGGGCTTCTAGATGACATATGAGGGTCCTCCAACTTCGTAAGGCCATAACTCTCAAACCGTGAGGAGTTATGTGACGTTCCACATACCACCAGAAATGGAATGACATGTAATATCCATATAGAATAGGATTACCTGAAAATATATAAAAACTCATACCATTATCCATGAAACAAACTTGGGTCCATTACCCAAACCTGGGTTCTCCAACTTCTCATGGCCATAACTCTCTAACCGTGAGGATTTATGTGACGTTCCACATACCACGGGTAATGGAATGAAAAGAATTATCAATATAGGATAGTTTCAATGAAAAATTCACTAACCTTCATCTCATTATTCCACAAATAAGCATGGGTTCTCTAACCATACTTATAGGATAACTCAATCCGCAAAGCGTCTTCCCGTGAGGGATTTCACCATAAGGGGACCACTTTGGAGTTAATCCATTTGTACTTATTATAAAACATGAAAATAAAATAGTGAGTCATCAAATAAACTTGGGTCCATTACCCAGACCTTTGTGCTACTGGGATTTCTTCAAGGGTTGACATCAATGACAACCAACCTTAATCAACAATCACCCCCTTTGGCATTGATGGAAACACTCTGATGCAATATGGAAATCATATCACTCATGCTCCCCCTAGAACCATGCCTCTGTCCTCTTTATTTGATAAATATTCTCCCCCTAGAACCATGCCTCTATCCTTTGCATCTGATAAATCTCTCCCCCTTTGTCATCAATGGCAAAGGTATCTTTCAATCTTGGGTTGCTCCCCCTGACTAAAATATCCTCTTATGGTGATTCCTCATGTACATGTAAGAAATATAAGATAAGAATTCAAAAAGAATTCATTTTGGAGTAGAAATAACTCCAAGTCTCTGGCGAAGATATTCAAAGGATTCTCGTGGAAGTGGTTTTTTGAAGATGTCTTCCACTTGTTCTTTTGTGCCCACATACTTAACTCTGATGTTATTTTCTGCAACCTACTCCCATAGAAAATGATACTTTATTGGAATGTGCTTTGTCTTGGAGTGCATCACCAGGTTGTTCAAGATACCGATAGTGCTTGTATTATCACAATAGATTGGAATGGACTCATCATACTCAAACTATATATTTGTCAGAGTTTGTTTCATCCAAAGAACCTGTGTACAACATGATGATGCTATAATATACTCTGCCTCAACTGTAGATAAAGATATTGATGATTGTTTCTTACTTATCCATGATACTAAACACTCACCTAAGTAGAACATTGCTCGATTGGTGCTTCATCGGTCATCAATACAACCTACCCAATCTGCATCTATGTAGGCAATAAGTGATAGATCCTTTCCTTTTGGATACCATAATATAAACTCTTTTGTTCCTTTGAGATATCTGAAAATCCTCTTCACTGCTAACACATGTGACTCCTTTAGTGTTGCTTGAAATAATTCCACCTGTCCAACTGCATGCATTACATCTGGTCTGGATGTTGTCACATATAGTAGGATGTCAATCATTGACCTATATTGCCTCTGATCTGTAGACTTTGAATCATCATCTTTGCTCAACTTGCAACTGGTTTGCATGGGAGTGATAACTGGTTTGCAATCTTCCATTCCAAACCTCTTTAGCATTTCTCTGATATACTTGGTTTGAGAAATAAATATTCATTGGTTTCTTTGACATATCTGAATTCCCAAAAAGAAGGATAGTTCTCCAAGTAATGACATTTCAAATTCATTATGCATATCTTTTGCAAATTTCTGGCTTAACCTGTCATCATCACTACCAAAAATAATATCATCAACATAAACTTCAATTAATAAAATATTACCTTCACTTACCTTGATGTAGAGGTGGTTGTCTACACTTACTTTTCTAAACCTTGCCTATTGCAGATACTTATCCAATCTAGAGTACCATGCTCTAGGAGCCTATTTTACACCATACAAGGCCTTCTTTAATTTACACACATAATCTGCGTTCTCTGACAATTGGAATCCTTCTAGTTGTTCAATGTAGACTTCTTCTTCAAGTTCCCCATTCAGAAATGATGATTTTATGTCCATCTGATATATTATAACATTTTTGTAGCATGCATAGTCTAAAAGCAACTGGATTTCTTCCATTCTGGCAACTGGGGAAAATGACTCTTCAAAGTCGATTCCATCAATCTGTGTATATCCTTTACATACCAATCTATATTTGTTCCTTGTAACTTTTCCATCTTCATTTAATTTATTCCTGAAAACCCATTTCGTGTCGATCAAATTCTTATTCTTTAGTCTTGGAACCAGTTCCCAAGTGTCATTTTTCTCTATTTGATCCAATTCTTCATTCATGTCCTTATTCCAAAATTCATCCTTGTTCGCTTCTTCAAAAAAGTTTGGTTCAATTGTAGATAAGAGTGCTAAGTGTGTTTGTTCTAGTGAACGGATTTTTCTTCTAGTCTCAACTCCTGCATCTTTGTTTCCAATAATCTAAGTTGAAGGATGATTCTTTTGTACTTTTTTTCTAGGTGTATTTGGAGATACTTGTTGAACTTTCTCTTTTGTTTCTGTTGAATTCTATTCATCTTCCTCTTCTACTTCATTTTCATCTTCTGCTTCTTCGGAAGGATGTTCCATTGATTCCTTTTCTTCTTCCTTTGATTCTGGTCTGTGTATTTCATTAATTGTTACATTGATTCTTTCCACAATTTTTTTCAATCTTAGATTGTAACACTTGTATGCTTTCCTTGTACTTGAGTAACCAACAAGTACTCCTTTTTCCACATGAGAATCAGATTTTCCCATTCTTCCATCTTCCTTTTAATGTAGCATTTGCTTCCAAAAAATCTAAAGTGTTTCACATTTGTTGGTCTTCCTTTCCATAGCTCATTGGGAGTTTTTTCAGTGTTGTTTTTTAGCATTACTTTGTTTTTAATGTGAACTATTGTATGCACTGCCTGTGTCCAAAAAATATCGGTCAATTTGTAATCCATTATCATTGTTTGAGCCATTTCCTGTGTAATTATCATCCATTACAATAATGTTCATTCGTCTCTGAACCAATATATGAATCCATGCTCTCGTCCACTATCATATATCTATCCAAACCTGCTAAGTGTTCTTATGAATCCATCTTTATCCATACTGTCCAAGACTCTACTTGCACAATTGTCCACAATGCTAACCCATTTATCATTATACTATCAAATTGTACTTATGCTAACTGATTTCTCTACGTTTGGCTTCTCAAACTCTACAAGTTGCTCGAAGGATGGTTCTTTGGTAGTTCACAGCTATCGTATAGACTTCCCCTAACTAATATTCATATTACTTGGGAGTCTCTAAACCAGATGACTCAGAACAATTCTTGCTCTGATGTGTATTCATCATCATCTTCATTGGTAGATTCATCATCATATCCATGGGTAGATTCATTATCTGTCTGAGATCTGACTTATTTCTTTATGTATGTGGATTCATGTTTCACTACAATGCCTAAAAGTACAATCTCTTGAACTTTTTCCTTATTTACTTTCACTTCCTTTCTTTCAGTTATTTTCCAAACCTTTTTGTATTTGACATCTTTCTTTTTCTCTATAGAATTTTCTTCATCTCATTTTATTGTCAATCTTGTGATCTCTGGTACCTAGTCTTTTTTCACTTGTTCTTCCTATTTTCTTATCCATACTTTCTTATATCTGATATCAGTATTCTCTTTCATGGAAGGATAGATCATGCTTCTACAATCACTGGCTATGTGTCCATAGTTATGACATTTGTAACACTCAATGTTACATGCAACCACATAGACACTTATTGCTTGAACATTTATTTTATAATCCCTGCAATCTGCAACCTTATGTCCAAAGTTAGTACAATAAAAAAAATGACCATAAAATAAATTTGCATACCTGGGAGTGAATGATCTTCTTTGTGGCGTAGTCCTTCTGATTTTTTTCCTTGACTGATCATGATCATGATTGAAGCTTCTTTGTGGCTTGAACATGGATGTTCTCCTTCAATATGTATCTTCAATAGTTTTCTTAGATTCTGGTTGACCATGATTCCTTCGTTTGAGTACTTCTTCATAATTCTTTATATTTTCTCCATTCTTCTTTTCTAGCAACCTAGAGTGCTTCTCTTCATTCTCTATAACTGATGTGAATGTTTTTGTCTCTTCAACATTCTTGTTGAGCTTGACGATTTTACTTCTCAATGTGACAACTTCTTATTCAAGCTTCTTAACCTCTTCTTCTTTCTTCATTATCTGTGACTTCATGACTTCTTCTGTTCTTTTTGTTTCTTCAAGCTGAATTTTTAATGTGATTATTTACTCTTCAAGTCCTTTCTCTTCTTGACCAAACTCTGCCTCAAGTTGTTTTAGATCATTAGTTATTTCCTTAAGATGATCTGCCAATATCTTCTCTCTCATTTCTTCTTCTTCCTTCTGTGTTGTTATGTTGGTTTCCAAACACTGCTTTTGATATTCAAAGTTTTCTTCGATCTTTATGGCTTCTTCTAGCTGAGTTCTTAAGTTCTCGATGAATTGTTGGGCTTCTTCAAAAATGTGAACACTTTCCTTTTGTTTCATCAATTCTTTCTTGAGTTAATTGTTTTCTTCTCTTAGTTCATCTAAAGCACTAATCAATTCTTCTTCATAATTTTCTTCCTTTTAAATTATTTGTCCTGTTTCATTTCCTTCATGGCATTCTATTTCAAGATGTACATGGTTTTCACAATTAACACAAAACAAAATACCTCTGGTGATTATGTACTCTTCATCTTCTGAATCTTCATGACATGGTGAACATAATTCTTCTTGATTTGTATCTGCATCTTCTTTGACATTTTTGAATCTATGATGGGTGAAGAATATATGTCATGTAACTTATCCCAAAGTTCTTTTGTTGATGAACATTTACCATCCTCTTCTCTTACTGGATTAGGTAATCCTTCATAGATGAAATCCATTGCTATTTTGTTATTCTTCCTCAATTCCTTTTTGGTTGTATTCTTTTCCCTTTTTGAACTATCATATCCTGTAACAACTGATAGCCAAATATAATGTCCATGTTGTTGAAGAGAAATCCCCCTGCGGACAAGTGGATTCTCTCAAGGCCCCTAGACTCCTAAGACCAAGATAGAAGAATGCTTAACATGGACACTGACATCCTTCTAGATCTAGATAAGCTAATGTATGTAGAGGAAGGAGAAAAGACATACCTTTTTAACGACATTTGTCCCTTCACAGTATGAGTTGAGATTCAATCCTAAACTCCTCGATGAGCCCTAGAGACAAACAAAGATACAACCAACCCTACTGGGATTAGCTAAAAAATAGACCTATCTACTAGAGACAAGTTCATATGAGATCGAACATAGACTTGAAAGAAATAGGCCAAGCATGTTATATTAATGAGAACAACAATGAACAATACTTACAACCATAGATGTGAGTGTAGCAGCTTCATTAAGCTCTCCTTGTCCAAACCCTTTCTTAAACAGTCCATGCATAGAATGATGATGTTCCAAATGACATTTTCCTCATGAGATCATAAGTTAGATGGTTCAAAATACTTTCCATCCCCTTTCACCATGAGAAGGCTCCCTTATATAGCCTTGGAGAGGCCCAACCACTTGAGAGATATTTGGGATAAGTTGAGGATCCTTCTCCTTCAGTTGAGGATCCTCCCTAAGATCATGCCTTGACCATCTATTTGAATCCAACCACCTTCAGGAGTTGAGGGATTCTTCCATGATTTGCCTCAACAAACCCAAAATTTGCTCAGCAAAGGCAGTGCTCCCCCAAAAGGGGCACCAGAGCATTAGTGCTCCCCTAAAAGGGTGTGCAGAGATCCAGCACTCCCTTTCAGTGTATAGGGGAGTGATCCTCTCCAAAAATGTCTTTTGAGTGGATTTTCCAGTGGCAAAAGGTTTATAAACTTTGTTAACCCATTCCTCTTCTTCCAAATCAGTGGTTTGAGGTGTTTCAAGTGTCCCTCCGATGTTGTTATAGGAACGACATAGACAGTATGGAAGTATGATTTTTCCGACACTTGCGACACTTGTGACCAAAATGAGACACTTTTAATATTGATAACTATGACACTAGGCCATTGTTGTAATGAGTAATTTTGATGTGTAATAGATTTCCCCCCAAAGTATGAAGTTAGAAGATAGGAACTGATAATTGAAATGATTTGCAGACTTTCAAGAAAGGGTACATACTTAGAGAACCTGACAGAAGCTACACACGACCATCAAACAAATGTTAAGACATGCTTCAAACATAAAAGCAGGCATACCTATGCTTTAGTGATAGATACTGTCAAGGTATGGCCACCATAAATACACTGTGGATCCATAATTATATTGACAAGGAGATATAGCCACCGAAGATACAATGTGGATCTATATTTGCATGACCTGAACTGGTCACAGCCAGGAAGAATACACAATGGAGCTACGAGATGTCAAGACATAGCCACGACCAATACAAAGTGGATATATGTAACAGTATATGTGTCAATGTTTAAATAAGCCTCCATTGCAACCTGGGAAAAGTACATACAAGAGTGACGACTCAACCCAGGGTCTTCTTACTGATCCCAATGTAGTACGAATCTAACCATGCGAATAGATGTTTTGATGTCGAACATGGCAGAAGCCACTTGATTACCGGTCAATGAGGTGAACCGTTAACAAGCGTGAGGGATATCATCGTTGATGT
Organism: Picea engelmannii; assembly: GCA_009831015.1. Taxonomy (NCBI): domain Eukaryota; kingdom Viridiplantae; phylum Streptophyta; class Pinopsida; order Pinales; family Pinaceae; genus Picea; species Picea engelmannii. Next base: position 225,071 of record ML782366.1, on the reverse strand, counting down.
CAATGATTCCCAAGTTACTTGGTACATTCCAATGAACGTGAATAGATGAGTTGAAGTCGAACATCCGTGGAATCATCCGATCAGAGGTCAATGATGTTAACCCACTGTCAGACATGAGGAGGCCTGCCATTAAGGCATGCAGGTCCCAAGGTACCAACTGGTTTCTAGGTCTAATCCCTCAATAATGTGTTGAGGTTGAAAGGGATAGACTTGTCACAGGAGGGCCTTGATGTGTCCCCCATCAATGACACAAAACTGACACAGAGATGTAATTGGTCGATCAAAAGAACATGGACTGACATGGGTATTGAAACAGGGATTTGTGATGGTTGAATCTTGAGGCAGATACTTCCCTTGAACACTGAGGCACAATAGCAGAAACATGACATGGAGCAAAACATGATGACGCAATGGATTCTATGACTTTCATTAGGTGACCCAAAGGAGTACGAAAAATCAAAGGATTGGTTCAATGCAGAGGTTCAGCGGATTAAAATGCATGCAAAAACAAAGTGTCGTGTTCAAGGGCGACTATAAGGATTACTAGTGACGTTCTCAAGAACTGTTTGGCTTGCTTCTTTCAATTTTTCCCCCATCCATATAGATGAGTACCTCTTTTTTATTTAACGAGCTCGAGGAGGGTAACACATAATCGATATAACTTAACTTTGGTAAGTCCCTCTTTCTTTGTTTAACGAACTGGAAGAAGTAAGGGTTCGGTCCCATATGAGCCCTTCAATGTATGATGGTTTAATGAGTCCAGAGAAGGTAAACTCGGTGGTTTTTCATATTTAGAGAGTCTAAAAATGACTTAAAGACAACTCTAGGGGGTTCCTTTTTCATGTAGCTAGTCTCACGAGGCCGAAAAAGAGATAAACTACCACTCGAAAGACGCCCTTTCAAACCTTTTAACGAGTGTGAAAGGAAGCAAGATCACTCGACAAGCTTTTCATGTTTAGAGAGTCTGAAAAGAGATTAAAGACAACTCCAGGGGGTTCCTTTTTCGTGTATCCATACAGGTCCGAAAAAGAGATAAAATTTTACCCAGATGAATTCTCATGTATTTACGAGAACGAGAAAGAAAAAAGACTAAGATCGGTATCCCCCCAGCTTGAAAGCTAGTGGCTTAACTCCAGAATGATCGTCAAAGGCTAGAGACATGCCCTCCAAGCTTCACTTCATTCACCGACTTTGAGGTTGTCACCAATTTCTCTACTAGATGAGAAAAAGGAGAAGGGTGGATGAAAACAAGGTTCAAGAGAGGTGACTATTTCATTTTTTAACAAGCTTGACACAGGAAAATAACTATGCTTAGGGTTCTGGGTTCGATCCCTAGATTGTTGTTTCATTTTTTAACGAGCTTGATAAAGAGAGGAAAACTATGCTCAAAGCCTCTATTTCATTTTTTAGTGATCTTGCTACAGAGAAGAGAAACTATGCTCGTATCTTCTCCTTGATCATGGCTTCCAGGAGAATAACGCTCTAGAAGGACACCATGTCAAGGGACAAGAATCAGTCACGGCTTCCAAGAGATCTTCACTGGATGGAAGAACATTACTCTATAAGGAGAACATGTCGAGGGTCATGACAGGGGTAAGGAGATCGGGCTCCAATAGCCCTACCGAAGAGATCACCATGTCCACTATAGGATCCAAATCATCGGAAGTTGAAATCATAGGAGATGATGGAAAATCAACATCAAGAGGGGAGATAGAGTGTATATCTTCCATAATTTCTTCATGAGGGGGAAGAAAAGAGGATTGGTGATGGTTATTATCCTGAGGTAACTTGTCAATGTGAAGCATTTCCAGAATAGATTCATCAGAAGGAAAAATTGGGGAAATGTAGTCAATCACAGACGACAAGGAACTTAATTGTGGTGGCATCGAGCGATTGTCGGGTGCCAATGGATGATGGTCACCCGAAGAGGGAGAAGCGAATTGGATAGAAATGTATAATGTTTCGGATGAACTAAGTGGCACGGTGTCACCTAGTGCATCGAATTCCAATGGACTAGGTACAATCCAAGGGTCAAATGATTCCAAAGATTGATAAGTTGCAGTCGAAATCATATCGACAGTGGAAATATGATGTGTAGTCGGTGGAAGTGGTGTAGGGAAGGTACCCATGAGGCTAGAATATTTCAGTAAGCCAACACCAACACTTTCATATGTGATCTTGTGGTCTCCCAAGAAAGGAATATTGTTGGTAGTGGGAGCATGAGCATCGGTCGTGCAGAAATCCAATTGATCAACAGTGACAATTTTGCCCTGATGAGGAAATTGTACATATCGAAAGACCGATGAGTCAATGACAGTCATAGCATAAAACCAACTTCTTCCAACTAACAAGTTGTAATTGAGGGGAGCATTGACTAGCTCAACATCAACAGTAACAGTTTTGCCACCCAATTGGATGGGTAGGGACTGTAAAATCCCATGGGGATGAAAACCTTGTCCATCGAAGGCGCGTAACATCATTGGGGATTTGTTAAGTGCAGGTAATTTTAAACCTTTCCAACACGCCAAATACATGACACAAGTTGAGGCTCCCTCATCCAGAATAGTTCGGTGTATTTGTTGATTGTGAACAACAACATCAACTTGGAAAGCAAGTTGGTGGGAGAGTCAAGATGCATAATTTTCCAGGTTAAACATGACATGGTTGGACGACTCAGAATCAACAACACCAATAGTAGCCAAGAACGTTCTACGTTTACTGTGGCAGTGTTGTAGAACTTCTAACGCAGACATAGCACACGGTGCTTGAGCCAAATATTCAACAATGTTGTAGTTCTGGGTAGCACATGAACTAGGATTAAAGGTAGATTTACGTATAGTGCTCTTAGGAGGGTGTAATATAGATTCGAACGTGGGTTTCTCAATATGAAGTGGTCTAGACGAAGGATTAACCGATGGAGGACTAACGAAGGACGGTGATGGTACCGGTAAAGTACTGGTACCGTTAGTGTCTTTTCCTTTGTCAGGGTTACCTGGTGCATCGTATGTCTTAGAGAGAGTGGTCACATTAATCCCATTAAACATGTAAATATGTGCACTTGTCGAGGCCTCATCATGAGGATGGATAGAACTACCCCCAGGAGAGGGGGTTTGAGCAACCATGGATTACTGCTGTGGAAAAGGCTGAGCAAGCACAACGGGTTGTGAATTTCCCTGGAAACTTTTGGCCACTTCATTGCGATGTGGACAGTCTCGAGTGTAGTGATCGTCACCACAAATGATACACAAGAATTTCATTTTCTGTTGTGGCTTCTTTTCGACAGTAGGGATTTGAGTTTGATTTTTTGGTTGTTCATTGTTATTAGTATTTCTTGATTTATTTTTTGGCTTCTTCTTACCTCTAGATTGTCGTGAAGGTGTAGATTGAATTGCATTCACTTTAGAAATTTGAGTTTGGGGGGAGGCAGAGGAGAGTGTGGTTGACTGGAAAGTAGATTGAGTTGTGACAGAACTGATAACACCGTCTGCATGAGATGAGGATGACGGCTTGGATGGATCAGTATTAGCTCGAGCAGCATTTGAAAGCAACTCATACAAAGTACCAGATTGTGAATAAACCAAATCTAAGTACTAAGCTCGAGCAATGGCTTCTTCCTTGGTGACTGCACCACCCATAGCGACATCGCAAGCGATCAGGGGTAAAAGTGATTTAGTAAACCACTCCGTCAATAATATGTCAGGAATGATTGCTTTGATCAACCTTCAACATCGTCTCCACTCATGAATATGGTCAAAGATATGCATGGAGTTAGTTTGACGAAGGGAGTTCAAGAGTTCAGTACCTGTCTCGTAGTGAATAGATAGTTGAAAGTGCGAGAGGAAAGACATGGCAAGGGAGTTGAAATCATGAAAAGAAGCACGTGGTAGTTTAATATACCACTTTGTTACAGAACCCATAAGTGTTCGTTGGAAAATACGCAAACATATAGAATCATCCATGAGGGATTTTGATGAACACCACAAATGGAAATTCATCACATGGTTATTTGGATCTTCTCCAGATTTCCCGTCAAATTTTGGAATATCAGAAGGAAGTTTAGCTAGAATAATTGGCCAAACCGGAGAACGAAAAATAGGATCATTTGTTAACCGAGACAAGTCTGGGAGATCCAGAGTCGCAAGGAAAGGTAGTTGTCGGTTAATTTGCGGATGATACTGGTGTGGCATAGGAACACCAGTAGGACCATACACTGAGGTAGGTGGATAAGTATAACCAGTGGGTCCTCCTGCATAAGGTTGATGCTGACCAGAGTACATAGGATTCGAGGGGGTTTGAGAAACATGTGAGAGAAGAGGATAACTGGATGGGTTTTGAGGATTATAAGTCATATTTGGTGTTTTCCTATAAGGGGGGTAAACACTTTGTCCATAAGGAGGATATAGATGAGTTCCTTGAGGAAGAAGAGGTTGTTGTGGACCTTGAGGATTATGTCCTCCCGAGAACTGTGGGTTTCCTGGGAAAGGAATGTTCCATGGATTGGGCGTTGTGGACGCATTTTTTCCATACGGTTGATGATGGGCTCTAGTTTGAGACTACCCCATAGCATGAGGTTTCCCTCCAAATGGAGGTTGTCCTCCGGAAGGAGGATGCCCCCCAAAAGGAGGTTTCCCTCCGAAAGGAGGTTGGACCCAAAATGGAGGTTTCCCTCCGAAAGGAGGTTGCCCCCCAGCATGAGGTGGAGTTCCTAGAATTTGGGAACCAAACGTAAACGAATGACTGGTGCCACTTAATGGATTAGAGCCACCAAGACTAGTCCCTCCGGGGTTGTTGTATAGATATAGAAATTCCAGGTATAACTTGGGTAGTGGTGACAATGGAAGAATTCAGTTCTTTGTACCCAGGAGGAAGTGATGATGAAGGCCTAGATGCTAATGGTGTGTCAATCGTAGCTTGGTTTTCCACAACATTATCGGTGGGAATAGTCGGAACGTGAGGGACCATTGTAGAATGGTCCATTTGGAGAGAAAGAGTGGAACTTGGCCTGACAGATGGCATGTTCGGATCAACGGATGGTGTAGTTGGAATAATGGTTTTACCAGTAAAATGATCTAAGGGTACAGTGTAGGTAACAGGTATATCGACACCTACTCCTGGTCCGTAAATATCGTGTACCGTGCGCGGTGGGCTTTGAACAATGTCAACAGTCCAAAGGGGGTCTCCAACTAGAGGGTTTGAATGAGACCTAGTCAGAACGTCGGAAGGATTACAAAAAACAAGTTCTCCAGCTGAATTCAGTTGGAGAAAATGCCTCTCATATCCTACAGGAATGTGGAAAGCCTCCGGAGACTCCGAAACAATTTGCAAATCCTCTAAAGAGGTGGTAGATTCCTCTTGTGAGGTTATAATGTCGTGAACCTCTCTCTGTTGAGGAGATCCCTCCATAGAATGAGGGGGTAAAGGGGTAGTATCTTCCATATTTTCTGGAGTAAGTCCCTGTACCCTATGTGAACGGCGTGGAGGGTCGATGTTGGTGAAGAAAAAATCGACGGAAAAAATATATGGCCAACTAACGAAAAAGAAACAACATACGCTAATAAAAGCTAGGAATCAAAACCAAGCAAACAAAACCTTCTCTCGATGACCATACTAGTTGGTGATGAAATCCAACATCATGTGATCAAGTCAAGAAGGGGCTAGGATATGGTGGAATAGTTACAGTGGCGACCTGCTTAGCGGACTTTCACCTTGGTGCAAGCTTCCACGCAGTAATTGTGGATTTACCCTCCAAGGATCCCAAGTGATTTTGACCAATGTCTATTCCAGGTACAGTGAGACTTCCCTTCACCGTCACCTTGTGTAAGTACCTAAAGATTATGGCAACTAAAGACACCAATTCGCAGTTAGTCCCTGGGCGGGTACAGTCGACATTCTGATCCGAACGTATGTTTAGGATAATAAGTCTGAAATCAACCCAAGAGGCTCCCACACATAATCGTGGGTATACCTTCAAGTGACCCCCAATATACAATCCAACCACTACAAACAGTTGAACCACAGAGGGATAATCTCCGTAATTCGCCTGAATGCGACCTCGTGCGTAACCCCTGTGTGAGAGGGGGATCCCAGAAAACCTATACGACAATTGGATTTGACTCTCCCTAGCTCAGGATGCTAATTTTTGTTTTTAAAACTTTGGAGAGTTGTACTCACAGCCTAATCCAAAGTGTTAATCCTAGTCTAATGTTGGCGGAAGATCCTAAAAATAAAAAATGTTCTAGATAATTTTTTAATTAGCATTCGTTTTACAGTTGTTCTTTACTCAAAGGGTGTATGAAAGTGAAATTGATGGAACGATGACTCAATTCCCGAAAAAATGCATAAAACATGATAAGAAATCATTTCTTTTCAATGAATGCCTATTTAAGGGAAAGAGAAAGAGTTGTTTTCACTATCAAACACTAATATGGAGTGTCCTCAATCAAATCCAATGTAATGCTAAAACTTTTCAGAAAGCCTTTCTAATATGCAAACCAATCACTAAGATCTATCTTTGTTGTTTGTATTCAAATGATGATTAATTCAATGCAAAACTTCTCCTGCCAACTAACCTTTTAGATCAAGGAGATTCAGACAAGCGTAAGCAGATTTCGCAAAAACAACACACCCTCTTACTATGATTTAAACAAGAAGCAAAAAGAAAACAAAAGATAACAAAGAAAATAAAAAATTTCACACAAAAGAAAGATGCTAAGAAAAATGACCTCAAAGAACCAAATGAGATGATTCACATATTTTTGATGTTCTTCACCATAGTTTTCACTCAGTTAGATAAGAGAGAAGAAAGTAGTGGATTGATTCCAAGTTCTCAACAGAACAAAAACTCAAAATAAGGAAGAAGGTCAAAAAAAATCTGAACAACAAAGTTCTTATTTCTCAGAAAGAAGAGTGTCAAAGTTGAATAGGAAGATGTACTGAAGCACAAAGAAGTTGAGCAAGGGTAAAAGCAGAGATTGGATTTCAGAAAAAACAATGCTAGAAGTTTTTTTGTAGAGAAAAAGGTAGCGCTCTGGTGTAAGGGGCACCAAAGCGATATAACGCTCTGTGCAAAGCCAACAAGGAGTGCCAACACTCTAATAACATATGCAGGGGAGTGATGGTGTCTTAAAACCTAGAAAAATGTCAAAAAAAAACAAAAATCAGTCAAACTTTGTCAATCACAATGGATGTGATGGAATAAGGATCCAATCAGCATATTCAATCAGACATACGAGATGAACAAGATCTAAAAAGAACGAAGGATAAGACAAGGTCTTTGAGGAAAAACAAAACTAAAAGCTTCAATTAGTCCCTAGTGGAGTCGCCAATTTCTGTTGAAGCGAAATCCCCCTGTGGACAAGTGGATTCTCTCGAGGTCCCTAGACTCCTAAGACCAAGAAAGAAGAATTCGTATTGTGGACACTAACATACTTTTAAATCTAGATAAGCTAATGTATGTAGAAGAAGGAGAAAAGATGTACCTTTTTAATGACGCTTGTCCCTGCACGGTCCAAGTTGAGATTCAATCCTAAACTCCTCGATGAGCCCTGGAGACAAACAAAGATATGACCAACTTCCTACCCTACTGGGATTAGCTCAAAAACATATCTATCTACTAGAGACAAGTTCATGTGAGATCAAACACATACTTGAAAGAAACAGGCCAAGCATGTTATATTAATGAGAACAACAATGAAGAATACTTACAACCATAGATGTGAGGGTAGCAACTTCATCAAGCTCTCCTTGTCCAAACCCTTGCTTAAACAGTCCACGCATGGAATTTTAATGTTCCAAATGACATATTCCTCATGAGATCATAAGTTAGATGCTTCACAATACTATCCATCCCCTTTCACCATGCGAAGGCTCCCTTATATAGCCTTGGAGAGGCCCAACCACTTGAGAGATATTTGGGATAAGTTGATTATCCTTATCCTTCAGTTGAGGATCCTCCCTAAGATCATGCCTTGACCATATATTCTAATCCAAACACCTTCAGGAGTTGAGGGATTCTTCCCTGATTTGCCTGAACAAACCCAAATTTTTCTCATCAAAGGCAGCGCTCCCCCAAAAGGGGCACCAAATTGTTATATCACTCCCCTAAAAGGGAGTAGAGAGAGCCAACGCTCCCTATCATTGTATAGGGGAGCACTCCTCTCCAAAAATGTCTTTTGAGTGGATTTTCCAATGGCAAAAGGTTTATAAACTTGTTAACCCATTCCTCTTCTTCCAAATCAGTTGTTTGAGGTGTTTCAAGTGTCCCTCCGATGTCGTTATAGGCATGACATAGACAGTATGGAAATATGGTTTTTCTGACACTTGCGACACTTGTGACCAAAATCTGACACTTGTAATATTGATAACGACGACACTAGGCCATTGTTTTAATGAGTAATTTTTGAATCTGTGATGGGTGAAGAATATATGTCATGTAACTTATCCCAAAGTTCTTTTGTTGATGAACATTTACCAACCTTTTCTCTTACTGGATTAGGTAATCCTTCATAGATGAAATCCATTGTTATTTTTTTATTCTTCCTCAATTCCTTCTTGGTTGTAGTCTTTTCCCTTTTTGAACTATCATATCTTGTAACAACTGATAGCCAAATATAATGTCCCTGTGCCTGCAAAAATACTTTCGGCCTTATGCTCCACATCTCATACTTAAAACCATTCTGACCATTAAACATTGGTGCTCCATTCTCAAAATAATCCATGATATCCTTCTACTGGTTAAACTGTTTCCTTAAGGAACCGGCTCTAAAACCAATTGTTGGATTACTGAGAGGGGGGGTGAATCAGTAATAGAGAAATTTAATCCTTTTTAACCATATAATCCAAGTGTTATATCAATGAATCATTATCGTCCAATAACTCATGCAGAGTAAATAAGAAATGAACAAATGACAATCATACACATACACAGTACACCAATGTTTTACATGGAAACCCAAAGAGAGAGAAAACCACATAATGTTTTTTCTTATATGTCTTGAATAATTACATTCATTGGAAGCACCAACTTCCTTTGTTTTCTAGCTACAACTGGAAGGAGGCTCCAACCCCCTAGTTTCTCAGGATAGAACCTAAGGGAAGATCTAACTCCCCAATTCTCTGGCTACAACTAGAAGGAGGCTACAACCCCCTATGTTCTCTGACTACAACCAGAAGGTGGCTACAACCACCTGTCCTTGCCCCATCCAACCGACCTGAAGTAGAAGTAGAATGATGGAACCACTTTCACACTATCATAGTGAAATATACCACTATAAACATGTACCAATAAACCTAAACCATGCATCAACCATGCATCAACCTGTACCTCAACCTGTAATCAACATGTACCATAAACAAGTGCATAAACCATGCACCAACATGTACCAAACAATCTGTAATCAACGTGTACCATAAAAAAGTGAAACCAACCATGTACCAATCATGTGTCAAGTACTCATCAACTATGATTCATCAATATGTACCAACATCATCAACTATACAACTCATGTATGTGCCAACTCATCAACTACTTGTCTCAACCATGTAACCAACTTGTACCTCAACCAAAATCCCTCATCAATTTCATCATCCAAATATGATTTTAAACTCTATAATAGACCTAGTGTATATGATCACATACCTTCAAACCTTCCTTAACTTTAACAACAAGAGACTATCATTTCATCAAACATTTCTTTAGTCTCACAAGATTAGTTTTGGATTAGTCAACAACCCTAACTTGAAATTATCATAACTTTGTACCTGTAATTAATAAAGCTCTAAAACTGATACACAATGTTCTTCAATGTTTTTAATGCAATTCTTCCACTTTTCACTACTTTTAACCTCTCAGAAAATAAGTTATGGCAAACATGGCACACCTTGTTGAATTCTGGATTATTCTAGAGAGCGACCTTGTAGAGCGTGCCCCACATGGAATACTTGTTTAATTGATATGAAAATGTTTCATAGAATACTATATAATGTACTCTAACCAAAACATTTTGTCTTACTGAATTTGGATCTATTATGAATAAGTTATGACGTTTTTACCCGAAACACCTGTTTTTGACTAGTTTCAAGACTAGCCACAAACCATATTTTACACGGAGTGTAAATCCACAAATACAAAGACCCACAAGATGAATTTTTTAAAAAAGATACTTGGATATGTTTCCTCAATGGCCTAGAAATTTCATGGTCTGAATCATTCTATAAAAAACATTATTGCGAAAATGGTGAGATGACCTGAAAAAAGCATACCTTATAAAGCATCATCAAAAGAATTTATCCTTCCTTGAATTTCGGCCTTCGTTTCTTCACTTTCCTCATACATTAGGCATATATATCATTTTTTTACCTCAGGAAGATACATTTATTCAATATGCTCAAGTGTGTCTTAAATGAGAGATCCTTTCCTCTTATTTATACTCCCCAAGTAGCTTCCTTAAAAACATCTTCTAGGTCACTTTTCCCACTTTCCTTATTTTAGGGTTAACCCACTTCTAATTTCTCCATTAAATATATTATTGAATTAATTTGTTTTTTATTCAATTTGAATTATAGTGCACTCATCACTTGAATTTATTATTTACCTTTTAAAATCTCTTAAACCACTTTGACTACTATGACCTTTTGGGGCTTCTAGATCACATATGAGGGTCCTCCAACTTCATAAGCCCATAACTCTCAAACCGTGAGGAGTTATGTGACGTTCCACATACCACCAGAAATGGAATGATATGTAATATCCATATAGAATAGTATTACCTGAAAATATATCAAAACACATAATGTTATCCATCAAACAAACTTGGGTCCATTACCCAAACCTGGGTTCTCCAACTTCTCATGGCCATAACTCTCTAACCGTGAGGAGTTATGTGATGTTCCACATACCATCAGAAATGGAATGAAAAGAATTATCAATATAGGATAGTTTCAATGACAAATTCACTGACCTTCATCTCATTATTCCACAAATAAGCATGAGTTCTCTAACCATACTTATAGGATAACTCAATCCACAAAGCATCTTCCCGTGAGGGATTTCACCATAAGGGGACCACTTTGAAATTCATCCATTTGTACTTATTATCAACCATGAGAGGAAAATAATGATTCATCAAACAAGCTTGGGTCCATTACCCAAACCTTTGTGCTACCGGGCTTTCTTCAAGGGTTGACATCAATGACAACCAACCTTAATCAACAAACTTTATATCTAAAATAAAAATTAAAAGTTATGTATTTACAAGAAATCAATCTTAAAACTTAATATATATTTTTACAAAATTAAATTATACTAGAGTTAAAACCTAAACTAAGGAAAAATCTTAGTAACATCTATTATAATATCCAAAAAATTAAAAAAATGTAATTCTACTTAGAATTTAACCTATGTTACAACATAAAGGTTTGGGGAACATAGAGTGGGGCTGACATTTACAGTCCACACTCCACAAAGGCTAAGAGATATGAAAAGTATTGTAAATAAAAGATACAAGGAGCTTGGGTATAGTTTAGGTCAAAGTTTTACCTCTACCCTCCACATTAATATTTATTTCTAGTGTGAAGATAGAGGGAAACGTTGATGTATATCCATTATAAAACAAAACTAAAAGAGATAAACTAGAATGTGAACCCACCAAAAGATGTATAACAAATGAAAGGGGAGTGATACCTCTACCTTTGCATCGAAAAAATACTCATTATGAAAAGAAAATAAAGAGCCCCAACATAAATAAGTTAGGGTTCTACCTTTTAGAAAATGTGGAGATGCAAAATTGTGAGACATGTTAAAGTTCGACTAATCATAAAATGTCATCTGTCGTATATATAGAAAATAGAATTATAAATAAGAATTGTAACACCAAAATCTGTTGTAGGATGAGTTGTTGATTAAAAATTTGGTCACCTCGATTTTTTGTTCTTCAAAATAAAATAAAATAAAAAGTTATCAGAAGAAAATTGTGAACAATCATACACTCACGGTGTAGCCCTTAGTTTCATCTTCATCACACATTTTACAGATTCAAAATCTGAGTCGGTATGCTCAATATATCCATGTTTTCGTCTAAAAGAGCATTTCGTCATGTGCAATACAGTCGGTTTCTCTCTTGGTACTCATTCTTGGTACTTAGTATTGGTACTTATTCTTCTTGGAAACTCACCTTTCTATACTTAACTAAGAGAGAAAGTAATTTTCTTAGTTCTTTCACTCTCACATACTCTCATAACCACTTCACTTCTCCTACAATCTACCATACTTAGTCTCATTTCCATATTTTACTTATACCTCTCATCTCCTAATCCCCTCTCATTCAATCTACCATACTTAGTCTTATTTGTAAATTTCACTCATATACCCTCTCCTCTCCGTACTTAGAATAATTCTCGCTCCTCTCCATACTTAGAATAATTGCACTCACTCCCCTTCCCCTCTCTCCTCTCGTATACTCCTCTCTATTATATAATCTCCTCCCTTATAACTCCAGCATTCACTTTACATAGTTTTTCTTTCCCCTTCCCCCTCTCTTCACTCTACCCCCAAAACCCATACGATCAATCCACCTTACTTAGTATATTTTTCATATCATCTCTCCCCTCCTTATCCCTTTGTATCTGTCTCTCCATGCACCTGATCCATCTCCCATACTTTTTTTTTTTTTTTTTATTTCCCCCTCACTTCACTCCTCTACCTCCTCAGTGGGTTTGGACACCCATTTACCTTACCCCCATAACAAACCTCACAACCTTCCATACTCCACTGATCTTCCATTCCCCCACCCCTCTCCTCTCATCCATCTCCCCATCTCCATAATTAAATGTTTCCTAATTTTTATTCCACCCTATCCAATTAAGACATGTGGCAGACATGACAACAAATGACATAAATACACACGGCGATGAATGACATTATGACATGTGGAATTATATGGAAACATATCATAGTGAGACACATGACGATGACATGGACGCTAACTAGACACTGATTGGGCAAGTTGGACATCAAAAATTTTATTAAGTCATGATTTTCCTAAGGCTCGATCTCCATAGTCTCTATTTGTTTCACATTAGTCATGTGGATACATTTACTATATAAACACTTAACTATCAAATACCACAATGCATGTTGGATTTTAAAAGGAAAATTTTAATGAAGAGTCGATACTAATCCATGAACTTGATGGACAAGTGTTCAACAACAAACTTATGGAGGTCATAACTCAAGATCCAGACTTCATTTTTGGAAAAACTATACCTCATTGGAAAGGTAATTCAACGAGAAAGACAATGTAATAGGTTTTAATGGATGAATTTTTCCATCTTACAAAAAGTTAAAGAACATTCAGCTCAGTTTCCATGGTTTCCTGATAAATTTTCTTGGAACCTCGACTTTCCGAGGCTATAACTTGAGATCCATAACTCCAAATTTCACTCAGGATGACTCAATGAAAACATGGAATGATGAATATTAATTTTGGAATGGTCTCCAAGACTAATTTTCTAGTTATCATTCTTGGAAAATTAAAAGACAGTCAAACATTTACTCAGACTGTCATCTTCAATATTTGGAAATAAAATTTTATTAATTAACTTTTATTAAAGGTTAAAGTGGATCCCAGTTCAAAGAATGAATATAAAAGATCATATTTACCTAAAGGATTAATTCATTGCACCAAAATGACTAAAACCTAACTGGAAATTTATTGCCAGAGAATGAAGACAAGAAGATATAAAAGCATTCAAAATGCTAGCAGTTGTCATTTGAGGTATATGAAGATTTTTCTACAAAAGTCTTCTTCTTGAAGAAAGTTTTATATTTCTAAATATTTTATGAATTATAATTCTTGACATTCCCTTCATCTTGTGAGATTGTTGTTCAATATTGATAGGGGGGTGAATCAGTATTGCTTCTTTTTCTCAAATTAAATCAATTCTTTATTAATTTAAAACACTTTATCAACAAGAATGTACAGAACTATGAATGTTAAAAGTAACAATAAAAAACATATTTCTTTTACAAGTTATAGTTTGTAAGAGACACCAATATCTCTTCTTTTGAGAACCAAATCAAGGAGACACCAACCCCCTATTTTTCAAGCACCAACTTGAGGAAGCACCAACTCCCTGTAGATTAGGATACAACCTGTAGAGGACTCCAATCCTCTTGTTTTCAAGCACCAACATGAAGAAGAATAAATTCCCTATTTCAAGATCCAACTTGTATAGGAATTCAATCCTCCCTTGCTCCTCCCTTCCACCCTCACTTCATGTGAATGTTTCAAGTTCATCGATGGACTTTTTCTGTGTTTTGATCTTTCAAATTAGACCAAGGAGACATATTCCTTCCACCATATTTTATGGTTTATATAGTCTTCCAATGGGTATAAATTTGAACCAGTGTGTCTTTTAATAATGTTTCATTACACCTCTTCATTTATTTAATAACAATGTTGTTTTAATAACAACATTCTTCCTTTATTATTTTACAAAACCTATTCAATTACAGGTTTTAACCCTTCTTTTTTGTATATGATTAGATATGTTGGTCTTTGATGGATCGACCTCCTTTATTTTGATCTCATACTTCTTTGTTGTATTCTAGGTTCTTTAATAGACAAATTTCAAACTTTTTAATGTTCTCTGGTACATTTCCTATGTTGTTGAGATGGATGGGTGCTAATCTTGTGGCCCCTTTTTCATAGAACCAAACAATGTCACAAACATCTAAACAAAGAAGGCGCAAGACCTGTTTTATGGTTTAACCCATAGGCACTATAATTTTTACCAGGTGACCTTACCCTATAACCAGGTGTTATCCAACATTTCCTTTGTTGCCTCATGTTTTCCATATAACCTTGGTCTGTGACCAAGATAAATCACACACATGGCTTGTCTTGGCATTAATTATATTAACGGTTTGGATATGATCAAGTGTTGAGTGCATAACCCTGGCTTATCTAGGCACTTTAGAAAGAGCCATGATTTGGATTTAATCATACATTGAGTGGATGGTTCTTGGACTTGTGGACTCAGGCTTATCTTAGCGTTAATTTAATTCAAAAATTTAGATATGATCAAGTGTTGAGTGGACGACCCTGGCTTATCTAGGCGCTTTAGACAGATCTACAATTTGGATTTAATCAATCATTGAGTGGATGGCTCTCATTCATTTCAAACATGGACTTTTACTTAGAATTATTTTATGTGGCAGCTTCACGGACTCTCAGACTCGCAAACTCGAACATGTCTTCTTGGGTGTCATCAAAATGCACACCCAACTTCCACTACCTCCAAAGTGAACCTATACTTAGAAAAAAATTAAGTGATTCTTCTCAGGTTTGTAGACTCGCAGACTCATATTTCTTCTCATATGTCATAAAAATGAATGCCCAACTTATGTTACCTCCATAATGAACGATACTTAGAAATTTTTAAGTGATATGTGTCCAACTGATAGAATATGATACTTAGCCATTTTTGGGGGGGTGCTCAATGGACCCATAGAAAAATATATGTGTCATCGTATCGTGGTTTTATTTTGATCCAACGATCAACATTGTTTTTAGTTCTTTACCATCCAATCGTTCTCTTATTTTGATCCAAGGATCAACATTCTTCTTCATTCGTTACTGTTGATTCCTGCAACTGGTATAGTAGGGTACTTGTCTGGATGATAAATCCATATTAACCCATGTTGATGTTAAGAACCAAATATCAATATAGCATATAAAAACCTCAGAATAAGTACTCAACGCCTTGAAAAAGAGAGAATTTCAGGTAATAAGCCTCTTCGAGGGGGCAGCCTCCTTTTACCCCACATAAATGTTTAAGTACAAGATGATTCCAAATGAAAATGTCTCCTTGGTATATATAGGAGACTAGGAGGTATAATTACAACTAATGGAATAAAGCCGACATAAATAAAATAACATTACTAATGTAATATGCCCCAATTAAGGGGTAATGAGCCAATATTAGGGCTTAACATGTCCCTCCCCTTGAGAGAAGTGTTATCCTCAATGCTTGAGTAACTCTGGATGCTTCTATATAAAAGACTCATCTTCCCATGTGGAATCTCTAGCCGGTAGTTTCCTCCATTTAATGAGATACTCTGAAATGGATATATTCCTCAGTTGGCGAACTCTTATGTCAGTGATGGCTTCAGGCTCCAATTTGATTTTTCCTTCCTTGTCAAGTTTTGGAAATATAGTTTGAACTGGGATCTTGTCACCTATAACATTCTTTAACCATGAAACATGGAAAACTGGGTGTACTCGTGAAGATGCAAGCAACTCCAATTTGTATGCCATAGTACCAATCTTTTTCAACACCTTATAAGGGCCATAATAATTTGGTGATAATATATTATCCTTTTTGGATTGCTTGAGGGACATATGTTTGTATGGTTGTAGTCTTAAAAACACGCAATCCCCTACTTCAAAACTTCTTTCACTACGATTTTAATATACTTGTTGTTTCGTGTGATTTTGTGGCATGGTCAGGTTGTCCTTAAAGATTTGGAGAACTTGTTGTTGATGCTCGATGTGATCTTCCACTGCTTGAACCTTAGATTTTTATTTTAGAGAAGAAGTGATGGAAGGAGGGTGGTATCCATAGAGTGCCATAAATGGTGTCATTTTTGTTGTAGTATGAAA
>ML782366.1:176152-208336 GCA_009831015.1 Picea engelmannii | reverse complement strand
TTATTTTGTTGGAAAACCAAACATTCTGCCACAAACCTTTGAACATCAATTTTAAGTCCATCCCCAAAAAAATCCTTCTTGACTCTATGGTAGGTTTTCAAAAATCCCGAGTGCCCTCCTACTGGAGAGGTGTGCAATTCCAATAATACCTTTTGTTTGAGTTGGGATTTCTTACATAAATATAAGTGATATTTGTACCATAGTGAATCATTTTTCCATGTAAATGTATCTGATGCACTGGAATCCTGCTGCAACCTTTGAATGAGAATCCACACTTTTTCGTCATTCTTCCATCCATCCCTTGCTTCTATTATCCAATCAGGTTGGATGATTGAGATAGCACAGAGAAAGGCCTCAACATATTCATCCTTTCTTGAGAGTGCACCTGCCACAACATTTTGCTTCCCCTTTTTATAGATGATTTCAAAGTCATAACCCAATATCTTGGTTACCCATTTTTGTTGTTCTTCTAAAGATAGTCTTTGTTCCAAGAAGTATTTAAGACTATCATGATCTGTTTTTACCTTGAAGTGCCTACCTATTAGGTAAGGACACCATTTCTTCGATGCATGTAGTATTTCCATCATTTCCTTCCCATAAATGGGTTTGTGTAAGTCCTTTCCCTTGAGTGGTTGACTTTCAAAATCCAGGGGCCTTCCTTCTTGCATTAGGACAGCACCAATTCCATTTCCCAAGGCATCACATTCCATAATAAAGGTTTTTGTGAAGTCTGGAGTGGTCGAGATAGGAGCTTTGCACATCACCTCTTTAAGTTGCTCAAAAGCTTTAGTTGCCTCTGGAGTCCATGAAAATGCATCCTTCTTAGTTAGTGTCATTAAAGGTGTTGCTATTCTTCCATAGTGTCGAACAAACTTGCGGTAGTAACCTATCAAACCCAAAAATCCTCTAAGATTCTTCAATTTTTTGGGAATCGGCCAGTCCATCATGGCCTTAATATTGTTAGGGTCTACCTTAACACCTTCATGAGATACAATATGACCCAAGTACTCTACCTCCTTCACTCCAAAGAAACATTTGGATGGTTTGGAATATAGTTTTTTCTCCTTTAGTAGTTGTAGCACCTTGTCAACATGTCGCACATGATCCTCCCAAGACTTGTTATAGATTAGTATATCATCAAAAAATACTAACAAAAATTTTCAAAGGAAGATCTTGAAAATGGAATTCATCAACCCTTGGAATGTGGAAGGTGCATTTGTAAGGCCAAAAGGCATGACCAAAAATCCATAATGGCCTTCATGAGTTCGGAATGTTGTTTTTGGGATATATTATTCCTTCATTATAATCTGATGGTACCCTAAACGGAGATCAAATTTTGTGAAATATATTGTTCCGTGTAGTTCATCTAACAATTCATCAATGAGGGAAATACGAAACTTATCTTTAATAGTGATTTTGTTGAGGTCTCTATAATCTAGACACATACGCCATGAGCTATCTTTCTTGAATACCATTACCACTGGTGCAGAGTAAGAACTTTGGCTAGGTCTAATAATGCCATCCTCTAACATTTCTTCAACCATGCACTCAATTTCACTCTTCTGGGCATAAAGGTATCTATATGGCCTGATGTTCGGAGGAACACTCCCAGGAATTAGGTGAATTTCATGATCATGATTTCGAGTGGGTGGAAGACCTTTGGGAATATCTTCAAATACTTTGGAATGCTTATCAATGATCCCTTGGAGATCTTTAGGAATAGATGTCTTAGATGTTTGAACATCTAGTGAGAATAGTTGTGAAATAACGCCTTGATGCCCCTTTTTTAATAATTTTTTCATGCCATTAGAGCTTATCACCTTACCGGGTTTCCCTGTGATACCTCTTAACTTAATTTATTTTCCTTCCAATGAAAATTTCATGAAAAGTTCTTGAAAATTAAAATCCATTGTTCCTAATGATTGTAACCATTGGATTCCTAGTACAACATGAGCACCACCCATGGGTATAGTAATCATTGGACTATTCATTACATATTCCCCCATAGTAAGATTGATCTTATTTCATTTTCCTGAGCAATTGATAGTTCCTCCATTTGCAATCATTACTTGAAACTATGGCACTTGATATACAAAGAAATTGAGAACTTCGACTAATTTATAGTGAATGAAATTATGAGTACTGCCAGAATCAATTAGGACTATTACCTTTTTATTTTTGATGTATCCTTCGATCTTGAGGGTTTGAGGAGTGCTAATTCTAGCCAATGCATTACACGATATCGTGGGAGTCAACTCTTCAGATGAAATTGCTTCTACGTTTTCATCTTGAGATGGTTCTTCTTGTTGTTCTTCTTCCTCTTCACAATCTATGTAGAATAATTTCTTCTCACCACACTTATGTCCCTTACTGTACTTGCTATCACAATTAAAGCATAAACCTTTTTCTTTTATTTCCTCCAATTTTTGAGGTGTCAACCTTGTAGGTTGAGGTGTTTTAGAAGAAGGAGCATTATTCTCTCTATAGATGTTGGGATTGGTCCTTCTAGTGGCCATAGCCATATTTTTACTTTCAACATTTCTTGCCACCTTAAATGCATTCTCCAATGATTTGGGTTCCCAAAGGAGAACCTCATGTTGAATGTTATCTTTTAAAGTTCCTATGAATACATCAATCAAGTGCTCACCTAGAATATTTGTTACCTTTATATTCAATCTTTGGAAGTTCTCAATGTGCTCTATAACTGAACACTTTTTCTTGAGATTTATCAATTGACTAAAGAAGGTATTGCTCCTTGTATCCTCATAGTGTGCTATCATTTCCTTCGTGAAAATTGTCCAAGTGACGAGTGATTTGCGAGAACAAAGCCATCGATACCATACAAATTGATTGGTTATAAATATAAAGAAGCAATTTGTACCTTTTGTGTATGTGGCACATTATGTAGATCAAAGAATTGTTCCATCTGAAGTATCCATGTGATTGGGTCCTTGTCATCAAACTTCCTCATATCGATCTTAGGAACATGGTTGGTCTTCAAACCAAAGTTGAAATTTCTCCATTCTCGATTCACCTTCCTTGTGTTCTCATCATGAATTTCATGGGATACATTTTTAGTTTCAGGTGTCCTCTCTATTATGAAATTTTTCAATCCTTCCATGATCTCCCCTTTTAAACCCTCCATCATCTCTTGTAGTTCATCTTTTGTTACTGTATTCTTTTGAAAATCATTTATGTCCCTACGCATTTCTTCACCTTAATCAAGAGTCCATGTAGGATTATATGGAGGCTTATCTGGTGTAGAAGTTCCCTTTTTGGGTGGCATGTTGGGCAAGTATCACTTTTGAACCTTGATTTTGAGGTGGTTCTACTAGACAATATTTCTTCTACTGTATCTCCAAAGTTTCCACCCTTCTGGGTATGAAACTTTATTTTTTGTATTTATCTAATATTTCTTCTCTGCAATGCCACAAGTCTGATCAAAATTGGATGTGCCAAGTGGAATTTATGGTAACTTCCCCACAACTTGCTGATTTTTGGCCTTTCAGGGAGATGTCACTTGTATAGTGTGCCCCGCAAAAAATAATTGATATAAAATTCTGAAACTCGTACCATACATACTAAATACTATCCACTATCCAATGCAATCATTCTCACTCAATTTGGATACTCTAGGAAGAAGTTATGATTGTTTTACCTGGAACACCTTCTTCCAACTAGTCAATAGGACTAGTCAAATACCCTATCTTCCACAGGGTGTATATAAAAATTTAAGATGACCCAAAAGATCAACTTTTTACCACAGATACCTCACTAATTTTTGTGAATATCCTCTGTATTTCAAGTTTTGAAACATTACAGAAAACATTTTATAACGGAAATTCTGCAATGCCTTAGTTCAGGATGATTCCAAAACCCTATCTTGCATAGGTTGTATATATGAAATTATAAGGCCTTAGGAGCTGAAATTGTAACCCAACGTACCTTTATCCATATACTAAATATCCTCCAATTCGTTCCTTCTGAAACATTGTAGAAAAAACGTTATAGAAAAAATTCCAAGGTGTCTCAGATGTAGCAGCGAAACCCCAAGACCTTGAGCTCTGATACCATATGTTAAGAACCAAATATCAATATAGCATATAAAAACCTCATAATAAGTACTCAACGCCTTGAAAAAGAGATAATTTCAGATAATAAGCCTCTTTGAGGGGGAAACCTCCTTTTACCCCACATAAATCTTCAAGTACAAGATGATTCCAAATGAAAATGTCTCCTTGGTATATATAGGAGACTAGGAGGTATAATTACAACTAATGGAATAAAGAAGACATAAATAAAATAACATTACTAATTTAATATTCCCCAATTAAGGGGTAATGAGCCAATATTAGGGCTTAATAGTTGACATCAATGACAACATAACACTATGTCCAACATTATCCCCCTTTGGAATTGATGGAAACAAATTAAAAACTCTTTATTTTAACTGATTTTTACTCTTTATTCTCCCCCTTTGACAGTAATGAAAAAAGGGACATTTCTCTTCTCCCCCTAGGATTATACTCCCCCTTGTCCATGTACTCCTTTTTTTATGAAGCTTGTGCAATTTTAATTAGATATGGAAATTACCCCCAATTTTTGTCTAAGGTTTTCAAAAGTACTCCTCGGAAAAGGTTTTGTGAATATATCTGCAATATCTTCTTTAGTATCCACATATTCCACTTTAACAACTTTTTGAAAAGCCTATTCCCTTAGGAAATGAAATTTGATTGGGATATGCTTGGTTTTTGAGTGCATGATGGGATTTTTAGAAAGGTTTATGGAACTAGTATTGTCACATTTAAGAAGAATTGGATGATCATATTTTACTTGTAAGTATTCTAGAGTTTGTTTCATCCAAATTACTTGAGTGTGACATGAGGCAACAAAAATTATTCATCTTCTATTGTAGATAGTGATATGGAGGTTTTCTTTTTACTTAGCCATGACACGAGACATTTTCCTAGGGAAAATGCACCTCCACTAGTGTTCTTTATGTCATCCACACTTCCAGACCAATCTGCATCAGTATATGCAGTTAATGTGAAGACTTATGTTTTTGGATACCATAATCCATAATCCAAGGTGCCTTTGAGATATCTAAAAATCATTTTAACTGACTTCATGTGAGTCTCTTTAGGTGAATATTGAAATCTAGCCACTAATCCTACAACTTGCATGATATTTGGTCTTGTTGTTGTTGCATATAATAGGATACTAGTCATTTATCTATACAGAGTTTGGTCTACTTCTAATGATTCATCACATTTCTTAGTTTGCATCCTGTAACCATAGGAGTGCTCATAGGTTTACATTCCTCCATATAGAATTTATTCAACATTTATTTTATGTATTTAGTTTGAGATATGAATGTGCCTTTGTCTCATTTAGAAACGTGTAAACCCAAGAAGAATGTTATTTCACCAATCATTGACATTTCAAATTCTTTTTGCATTTCTGTAGCAAATTGCTTTCTTAGAGCATTTTGATTACTCCCAAAGATGATATCATCGACATATAGTACAACAATAATCACATTCTGATTTTCAATTTTAATGTAAAGATTGTTGTCGGTATCTCCTCTTGTGTATCCTTGTTGCTGTAGATGATTATCAAGTCTTGAAAACCATGTCCTAGGGGCTTGTTTGAGACCATATAATTATTTATTTAATTTGCAGACATATTCTTTATTTTTTGATAGTATAAATCCTTAAGGTTGTTCTATATAAACTTGTTCCTCTATATTTCCATTTAAGAATGTTTATTTGACATTCATTTGATATATGTTGGCACAGGGAAAGACCTAGGGTTCAGCTTCAAGAGCGCACCAACAAGCCCTAGCTACTAGCCCTTTCAGAAACACCTGCGAGGTAGATGTAGTATCACCTGAAACAACTATGTGGGGGTTGCAGGACAGAGATGTCTACAACCAGAAGGAATGTCAAGTGGGTTCAAAGTTATTGACACACAACAATCTAGTATTCTTTATCTTCCTAGGATCTACTACGCAAGATATATCTATCAGATCTAACACAGTAATACAATAGCAGTATATCAAATGACAAGAACAGAGCATCAATCACACATAACACAAAATATATGTGGTTCACCCTCTCTCTAGGGATACGTCCACAGAACTGTGCTTTATGATATATTAAGATGAAAGCATACAACTCTGATCTACGCTCTTAGCCAATAGATATTCCCTCTTCTTCTCTCTATCTCTCCCCTCTTTGTGCACCCAGTTGTAGGGTGTATCTTCACACCCAGTTGAAGATCTTACAATACCAAAAGGCTCTTACTCTTAGCACTTCTCTCTCTCACACAATAATCCTCACTTGATCCCACATTAACAAAGGTAACAACAACAACAACTAGAACAACAACTTGGAACCCTCTTACCTCATCTAGGTTCTTATTTATACATTACAATCACTCATCGACATCCTTAGGCTGAAACCTAGGTGTCAAAACCCTAGATACCAAAACCCTAGGTGTCCAAAATCCTAGGTGTCTAAAACCCTAGGTCAACTTGACCCACATTTTTAGAGCTTCACCAGCCTGTCTTTCCTTCCTTCTCATGCGGTGCTCCAAATAATCCAACAGTGGATTTTTCCTCTTGTTGAGATGTCCACAATCCTTCTTTCTTGTTGATCAGTCATCCTCAATATCCTCGTCCAACAACTTTATTTCTCAGACTTCGCTCCATTTTTTCTTCTCTTTTGCTCACTTTGACCCAGTAACAGTCATTGTGTCTTCCGTGAAGTTCGCATTTTTCCTTTTCTTCCTTGTTCTTCACTTACTTCCATAACCAAGGGCCAACAGGCCCCCAACACTCACATGTGACTCGTCCTGAAGCACTTCAGATTCGATTCTTTTGTTTTACTTTGACTTCAGACTGCGCAGTGTATCCTTTTCTTTCTTCTCTATGCCTCCTCTCCTTTCCTTGTGCAGCCTGTCTTTTTTGTGTTTGATACCCAGTTTCAACTGCACCTGGTACCTAGACCCTTTTATTTATGCTTTTACTTAGAGCTGTGAGTCAGCTGGTTGTCATAGTACAACTTCAACCGACTCCCATTCACTAATCCTTCTTTCCATTCTCCCTTCAAAGTCTTCAACTGTGCAGCTCCTCCTTCTGTAACATAGGTGATCTCATATGGCTTGAGCCAATGCGTTCTGAACTTCCCAAGATGTTTGATGAACTTTTCGTCATATACCAATACTAGATCACCTTGTCTAAATGCCTTCTTCTTGATGTGTCTGTCATGATAGGCCTTCTCTCTTTCCTTCTGTACCTGATGATGAAATCATGCAACAAATCTGTCTTCCTCCAGTTCAACCAACTATGTAAGCCTCTCTTAAATAGTGCCAGTGTCATCCATATCTGTAAAGGAAACAATTCTTAGGCTTGGTACCAAATATTCCATTGGGACAATGACTTCAATACCATATACCAACTTAAAAGGGGTCTTCATTGTTAGCTTCTTGCAAGTGGTTCTATAGGCCCACAGTACTGTTGGTACTCTTAAATACCATTCATCCATGTTCACATTGCAAATCTTTGTCAGCATTGTTTCCAAGATTTTGGTGAATGCTTCCACTGTCCCATTTGCTTGTGGATGGTAAGGCGTGCTCTTCTGATGGTGGACTGCAAATTCCTCAGTCAGGGCTTCAACTGTCTTATTGATGAAATGTGTGTCTTGATCACTCATAAGGATCTTTGGGCATCCAAACCTAGTTATGATGTCATCAAATATGAAGCATGAAGTTGTAGTTGCACTACAGTCCTTGACTTCTCTTGCTTCAGCCGATATGGTCAAGTACTCTATCACAGTAATGATGTACCTTTCTCCTGTGCGCTTTCTTGGTGGGTTTATAGGTCCCATGAAGTCAATGGACCATTTCTCAAATGATTGTAGGGTAAGTTGTTGTGATAATGTCATTTCATCTCTTTTGGATGGTTTCGCGACTCTTTGGCATACATTGCAAGCTCAATAATAGTCTTTAGCATCTTTGTGTAAGGTAGGCCACCAAAGGCCAACTCTAAGAACCTTCTGCACAGTTGCTTTCCTAGCATAATGTCCTCCTTTGATGCCTTCATGAGCTTCTGTGAGGATCATCGGTCACTCTACTTCCATAACACACCTTCTCAGTATCTCATCAGGTCCAATTTTGTATAGTTGTCTAGCTATAAGCGAAAAGTCTACAGTGCGCACTACTAGTTGTTTCTTCTGGGGAATTGTATACTCACTAGGTGCCATTCTTGTTGACAGGAACTAAACTATCTCTGTGAAGTGGTCATCAATATTTCTAATGGCTAGCAGCTATGCATCCGACTATGAGTCCTCCAAACTACTAGGCTCTTCTCCATGTTCCAACCTCGACAAGTGGTCAGGGCCTTTGTTCATTCTTCCTGGCTTTACTATGATCTCAAAGTCATATTCTTGAAATAGTAGAAGCCATATGCATATTATTCCCCCAAACACTTGCATGTTGACTAGTTATTTCAGTGCAAAGTGATCCATAAACATTTTAAAGTGGCCTCCCAACAGGCAGTGGCGAAATTTCTACAGCGCATACACCATGGTTAACCCTTCTCTCTTTGTAGTGGTGTAATTGATCTCAGCGGTTGATATCTTCCTGCTGGCAAAGACTAACGGATGGTTAATATCCCCTTCCCTAGGTTGTGCTAACATTTCTCCTAAGGAAATAGAATATGCATCGACATGCACATGAAACTCCTTCCTCCAATATGGAAAAACCAGAATAGGGGCAGTAACCATTTTTTGTTTCAGTGTGTCGAAGCTTTGTTGGCACTCTTTTGTCCAACTAAAATGAAATTATTTCTTAAAAATCTTCTCCATGGGTGTTGTAATCTGGGAATATCCTTTAATGAACTTCCTATAGTATCGAGTATATCCCAATGTAGTGCGTAGCTGTTTGACTGAAGTAGGGGGGGTAGATCAACTATAATGGCAATTTTACATGGATCAACCAACAATCCCTGCTTCCATACAATATGACCTAAAAACACTCCAAATGATGAAAATAAGATTCATTTCTTCATATTCAAGGAAATTTGACACTGCCTTCATTTTTCCAACATTAGCCTTAGACATTCAATATGATTCTTTAATAAACTAAAAACAATCCAATCATCAAAATATGGTTCTAGAAATTTACGCAAAAACTCCTTGAATGCTTCAACCACCACCTTGGAAAATATGGTTGGGGCATTCTTCAATCCAAATGGCATCACTGTATACTCATAGGATCCCCATTCTGTTGCAAATGTGGTCTTATGGTGATCTTCCTTGGCAATCTGGATCTGATGGTATCCTGAATATACTTCCTTGGCAATCTGGATCTATAAAAGAATATACTTCATGGCCTCCCACATTATCTAACACTTTGTTAGTGAATGATGTAGGGAAGGGGTCATGAAAAAAGGCATCATTCATCTTCTTGAGATCTACACAGATTTTGATCTCTCATGTATTCTTGTCTTGCACCACCATAGGGATAATCCACTCTGATTCTTCCATAGGTTCTATAATCCCTGCTTCCAGCATTCTGTCGAGCTCAATCTTCACTTTCTCTTTATACTTAGGGTTCAGTCTGTAGGGTATCTGTTTGAATGGTCTTGCATGTGGATTCAAAGGGATCATATTCTCTACCATAGTCCCTTTAACACCTTTCATATCAGTGAATTTGGTTGGAAACAAATCCTGATATTCATCCAGTAACTCTGTGATTTTGTCAATAGTGGCAGCATCCCAGTAATCTCCAAAATTTGCAAGCTTCGGTGTCTTCTCTGTTCCAATGTTGACCTTCTTAATATTGATTGGTTGTCCAATGAATGGTAACTCAACTCCTGGTCCTCCCACATCTATTTGGACTTATGTTTCTGTGATGTTCACCTTTCTTGGATCATCATCTTCATCAACATTGATGTTGTAACAGCCTTGCAGTTTCTGGAGAGGCGCAATCCATTTGTCCTCTTCTTGTTCTAAAGGGAGGCTAGAGGCGCAGTCCATTCGTCCTCTTCTGTCTGACAATATGTAATGCTTGATATACTAAAGGATATTGACTGTCAAATAAGAAGGTGGTTACAAATTTCTGAGTCATACCTTCCCAATCTACAGTGATGAGGCACAACTCTGCTTGAAGGTACCAGTTGATAGGTTTTGTGTCCAGTGTGTTAATGAATTTGTGCACCCAGTGCTCTTAAGAAATGTTGCTCCAGGATTCTTCACAATTTCTCACATGGTCTTTTGGGAAGCTTCAACCTATGTACCGAACTTCGCAGCCTTCTACTTGTGCTAAGAACCGCGTGGTCATCAGGGTATGACATTGTACCCATTCTATAATGTTACTTTTCTATGTCCCCAACCATCTTGCTGGTGTGTCTTTCAGGGCCTCATCCATTGCCAACAATATTTGTTGCATTGGTACACTTGCTTCAAATTCCGACAAGAAGGTTTCTAAAGGATTCAGACCATCAAAGGTGGACAAGTTACTTACCGTTGTGTCGATCTAGCAAACATCTCTAGTTAATCTAGCACATCTTCTTGTAGATACTTCATACATTTTATTCTGCCAGTTCTCCAGTGCTTCTTCTAATTCTGATGAACATGTGTTGTCACTTCACCGGCTTAAGTTTCCATCGGCCGTAGGATTAATCTAATCTTGTTGTCTGGCTATTAGTTTGTATATGTTTTCCAGTTTATATGTGTGGTCTTCCTCTCTGATAGGATCTTTGTATCATTGACCTTCATCTAGATCTAAGGGTACAATGACCCTAAGGCCATATATTTCAAACGTCATACACCTTTTATTTTAATCAAACACAGTAGAATTATTGAAAGCCCAATCAATTCCTAACAGCACAGGGTAAGGACAACTATCATCAACTATCTCAATTACCTCAAAAACTGCAAACGTTCTTACTCCATCGATGTCCATAGGGACATGTTCCAGTCTACCAAAGGGGATTACAGCTTATTGATTAGTTATCCTAAGCTTGAAAGGGGAATATATCAACTTGGGCTTTCCCATTAGTGCCCAGGTTTTCTTCATCATGACATTGACCTCCAACCCTAAGTCAAAGACTACATACTCTATATCATATTATCCTATTTGAGAATTCAAGTGTAATTCCTTGTTTTCCCTTATCTTTTTAGCAATTTGGTGTACTTCCCTATTCAGTAAGGGATCTGTCTTTCCTCACTCATACTGTTTGATTAAATTTTGCAGTTCTTGTACAACGCTATCATCCTGAATCAAGTTAATACAAGTATATAGAAATTCCATGAGCTTGCTTACCTCTTTTCCTTCTCTTGGTAAAGCAGACTGATCAAATGCTTGAGGCATTCCATATTTTCTCACTTATGGTCGTGTATTTGGTGAAGAAACTTGGTCTCCTTTGAATATTTGTCTTTATTTCTTTGCATCAAAAGTTTGGGACTTCTCTGCAGCTTTCCTGATTCTTGAGTCTTCTGGAGTCTTCCATTGGGTCAGTCTGTCTTCTCCTGTAACAACACCTCATCTAGTTATAACAGGGAATCTAGGGTCTTCTCCACGAGTTTTTTTTTTTTGTTCAATTGTATCTGTGGGTTCTATTGAGGTCCTCATTTCTCTTGAAGTTTAGCCAACAATGCTGGGCATTCCTTGATAACATGTTCGAAAGAGTTGCAATAGCTGCAAGTGGTACAAGCGTTCTAACAATCCCTTTCCAAGTGTCTTGGTTGTGTGCAATTATAACAGATGATCTATCCTCGGCCTCAACCCATACCTCCTCCTTGTCCTCATCCTCTGAATCCACCACAAGGATTGAAGTTTCCTCTTACAAGGGATTTATATTGTGTAGTGTTTCCTTCTTGTTGTACTTCACCTTGAATTTTGTATATGTCTCTCGACCTTTCATGCATGATATAATAAGCCCTACAATCCCTATAGTCCTGTCCCATGGACTTACAGAACATGAAATACAAATTTGTGGGTGTATGAACATATTTTTGCATGTAATAGCACTCACCAGGGTGATGTTTGTTTCTGCATACCTCGCACAAGGTAAGGTGACTTGCTTCAAAGGGATTGGAGCTCTAGAGGCCAAGTATTCATGGAATAGGGGAAAATTTTCCTTTTCATGGTCTTCTGATCGAAATCTGACACACTAGATGTCTTCTCTTTTATCTTTTCCCTTTAATTTCCTCATATCTTTGACCTGCAGAGACAAACTAGTTAGTTGACTCAAGATTTCACTCATACCTAAATTGGATTCTCCCATAGGGGTTGATTCTAACTTCATGGTGATCTCCAACACCTCAGCCTACGAAGCAATCTTCTATTGCATCAGAGGAACTTTTATGTGTGGTAAGAGGGCAACAATGAACCACTCTTTGTTATTCTCATCTAGGATCCGAAAAGTCAATCAGCCTGTTAAGGTCTTGAATCTCTTGTTGAATTCCCAAATAGGTTCGGCTACCTTCTACTTGATCTCTTTCAACTATGTAATACATTGTGACTCTGACTTGGGTTTCTTGAATTCTACAATCAATGCATTCTTGATCTCATTGAGCAGCTTGGGCTGTGCAAGTCCTTGGACAAGCTTCATGCACCTCTAAATATTCCATACAGCTTCACACAGAAACTAGTGTTGATCAGGATTTTCAGATCCATCTCCCCTAAAGATAGGGAGCCTCATCTCATCTACCATAGAGCTACCTAGGTTTCTTTTTTGAGTGTATGCTGAACTGCTATTAATAGTACTCTAAGGACTCTGACGATTCAGACTATTATGATTGCTTAGTGCTATAGAATCAGTAGGAGGGATAATAGTACTTACTTCAATGGTTTGCGTAGTTCCTGAAGTCTCTGGCTCATCTCAGCAAGCTCTTCAGCTTTCCCTTCCACTATCCCAGTGGGTTCTGAATGCTCTTCGTCTGTTATATATTCCTCTTCTCCATTATAGAAACCCTTGTCTTCGTAGTTCTTCTTAAACAGGTTCGCATGGTGAAATTATTTGAACGCTCTCTCACTGTGGGTGTGTCCAACCTCTATGTCATTATCATTGTCCAAATTCTTGAACATTATCTTTTTCAAATCCGACCAATCTACTGTATCTTCAAGATGTTCTTCTCATGCAATAGCATCTTGATCCTCAACTTCAGAAAATGTAAAGATTTTCCTCTGGGTCCCTTGAAGAAATATCTCTCGTCTTGGCTATATGACTCTACTATGTCAACAACAAATTTGGTGATGTAGCCTCTAGTGGTGCTATCAAACCAGTGATATACTTATCTTGACACATCGTTATCAACTCTCTTGAACTTCTTGATGAGCTCCGACGTCCAAACTACAGGAGGTCTAGATCTGATCTCAAACTGGGTATCTGCTAACCTAGCTAACCAGTCATATAGCTCTTGATGGATTCCTCCAAAGAATATCGTGTGTATATCAGTAAAGATATATCTCTCCAACCAATCCTCTGTACTAAGATTAGGGTTCTTGTTCTAGGCTTCAACGAAGTCCTTTTCTTGATCCTCTATCCACTTTTGAATCTTTGTCTTTGATGGAAACCACCTTGACATTCCCTCAAGAAGATTCATGTCCCAACAATGGAACCATTTGTTGGCACAGGAGCAGACCCAGGGTTCATCTCCAAGAGCACACCAACAATCCCCAGCTACTGGCCCTTTCATCAACACCTGCGAGGTAGATGCAGTCTCACCCAGTCTCACCCAGAGCGCACCAACAATCCCTAGCTACTGGCCCTTTCATCAACACCTGCGAGGTAGATGCAGTCTCGCCCAAACAAATATGTGGGGGTTGTAGGATAGAGATGTCTACAACCAGAAGGAATGTAAAGTGGGTTCAAAGCGATCGACACACAAAAATATAGTATTCTTTATCTTCCTAGCATATAGTTCTGATCCGTGCTCTTAGCCAGTAGATATTCTCTCTTCTTCTCTTTATCTCTCCCCTCCCTTCACACCCAGCTACAGGGTTGATCGTCGCACCCAGTTGAATATCTTACAATACTAGAAGTCTCTTACTCTAAGCACTTTTCTCTCTCGCACAATAATACTCACTTGGTCCCACATTAACAAAGGTAACAACAACAACAACTAGAATGAACCCTCTTCCCTCATCTAGGTTCTTATTTATACATTACAATAACTTACTGACATCCTTAGGTTGAAACCTAGGTGTCAAAACCCTAGATACCAAAACCCTAGGCCAACTTGACCCACATTTTTAGGGCTTCGTTAGCCTATCTTTCCTTCCTTCTCGTGTGGTGCTCCAAAGCATCCAACGGTGGCTTTTTCCTCTTGTTTATTTGTCTACGATCTTTCTTTCTTGCTGATCAATCATCCTCGATCTCCTCATCCAACAACTTTCTTTCTTGGACTTCGCTCCATCTTTTCTTCTCTTTTTCTCACTTAGACCCAGTAACAGTCACTGTGTCTTCTGCGAAGTTCACATTTTTCCTTTTCTTCCTTGTTCTTCACTTACTTCCATAACCAAGGGCCAACAATATATTTTGAAAATTTTAAAACATGCAAATGCCAAAAACATTCTGATAGCCTCTAATCTGGACACATGGGAAAATGTTTCCTCAAAGTCAATCCCTTCTACTTGTGCATATCCTTTCCACACTAATATTGCTTTATTCCTTATAATTTGACCATCTTCATTAAATTTATTCTTAAAAATCCACTTTGTCCCTACCACATTTTTGTCTTTTGGTCTTGGGACAAGTTCCTAGGTCTAATTCTTCTCTATTTGATCAAGCTCTTCATCCATTGCTTTAATCCAATATTCATTTTTTATAGCTTCTGCAAATGTTTTGGGTTCTATTAGGGAGAGCATTTTTTTTTCAGATTCATATGTTAGATTTCTTCTTCTTTCATCTCCAACACTTTTTTTGCCTATGATTCAACTTTCTGGATGATCTCTTTGTACTCTTCTTGATGGTGTTCTTAATTCTTGTCTTGGTGATGCTTCCTCTTCATTTTCTTCTTCAATTTGTGATTCTTATTCTTGTATTTCTTCATTTTATTCTTCATTGTCATCATCTCTTATTCTTTCATCAACTTGTGAATTGTCTTGAGATTTGATTCTTCTTGATGTTAGATCATCCACCTTTACATTTGTACTTTCTACAATTTTGTGCAATCTCATATTGTAGCATCTGTAGGCATTTTTATTGGATGAGTAACCAAGAAATATACCATCATCTGATATGGAATCAAAGTTTCCTTGATTTTTTTAATAATTGGGTTTCTTTTCATTGATGTCAACATTTGAAGCAAGTCTGGTAGAAAATTATGGTAGCCGGAATAGTATGTTTAATGGAACTAAGTTTGTTTGATGTATAATGGTATGAAGGTTAGTATATTTTCAGGTAATACTATTCTATATGGATAGTACATGTCATGCCATTTCTGGTGATATGTGGAATGTCACATAACTCCTTGTGGTTATAGAGTTATGGCCTTGTGAATTTGGATAACCCTCATGAGTTATCTAGAAGGTCAAAGAAGTCAAATTTATTCTAGAATCTCCGAGAAGAAGTTGACTAGTCAAGTGGGTGAAACTAGGAGTTAATCATGGGTTAAGATGTTGCAATGAAAAGTAATTTAAAATAAATTAGTTGCAACTAGAAGTGGAGAGTTTACTATTTTTGGATAAAGAGGTTACAAGTGGACAAGTGGTTAGAAGTGGGTTAGCCCCAAAAGAAGGAAATTGGGATAAGTTGGTTAGAAGGTAACCCCTTGAGGAAGCTACATGGAAATATAAATAAGAGAGAAAGGATCTCCTATTAGTACCTATTGAGAACATTGAATATATATTATTGTGTAAGGTTTATTGTAGGTACTCATTGATAACTCTGAAGTTAGGAAAGTCTGAGGTAGCACGAAGGGTTGACAGTGAATTTTTCAGAATTGTAGAAAATACTAAAAAAAATCCCTAATTTTTTAGGTGTACGTGGGTTGCAGTGGAGAAGGGCGCATACGTACATGGGTTGGTAGTATAACATGGCATGCACATGTGGGAAAATCCATGAAAACTTGAGGAGATGAAGATGACATGTATCTAGAGTCTGAAAGCAAGCTCCCAAGAAGGTCTACAATAATCAGGTACAACAGATTTATCTGCAGGTTCAAAAGGTATGTCTTATTTCTATGTGTAGTTGGATTTTGTTGTCTACATGAGAAAGGGTTATGGGGGTTTAAGTATTTTCCCTAGAGAGGATATTGGTTGTATGAAACTTACTATATAAGTTAGATCTACATAAATATAGTGATGGTGAATTTGATATCTATCATTGGTACATCTTGTTAGTGTTGAGGCACATCTTATATTTCTTGGCATACGGTTAAAGGTTTTTGTGGTACATGGTTGAGATCTTGTAGTTGTGAAGTGGTTGTGAAGTAGTTGATGTAGTGTGAGGATGTATATCAGTGAGGGTTTGATATCTAGTCCATATTAGGGTTATTACACTTGTTCATGATTATACACACATGTATGGAAGATGACTAGAGAGATATATATGCACTTCATTAAGGTATGTGTATGAGGATGTATGCATAGGGAACAACTATAGTTTGGACACAATTTCAAGTTGCAGGTTGATGTTACAGAGGAAGCAAAGGGTCATAGGTTTTCAGGAAGGTGAAAACCCTAGTTTTCATAAGGCATACACAAGTTGCAGTATAGACATTCTGTGTACATACACAAGTTGCAGTATAGACAAGTCGTGTACATACGTGAGATGCAGCACAGACAGGTCACGTACCTGTTGGGTTTTTTTTGGTACAGGAAGGTTTCAGGTACAAGTTGATCACAGGATATTGGTACAAGTTGGTTACAGTTTATTGGCACAAATTGATACAATTTTACAGTGGTATATCTCACAATGACATTGTGGTAGTGATTTCATCATTTCACTGATATTTCAGAGCAGCAGGATGGGGAAAAGATAGGTGGTTGTAGCCACCTTCCAATTGTAGGGGGAGAACATAGGGAGTTGTATCGTCCTTCTGGTTTTAGCCAGAGAATTGGGGAGTTGGAGATTCCCTTAGGTTGTAGCCTGAAAATATAGGGGGTCGAAGCCTCCTTCCAGTTCCAGTTGGAGAACAAAAGAATTTGGTGCTTTCAATGAATGTAATTCTTAAATACATATAAGAAAAATCATTCTGGGTTTTTCTCCCACATTGGGTTTCCATGTAAAAATATTGGTGTATTATGTATGTGTATGATTTCTCATTTCTCATGGTTTATTTACTCTCCACTTATTGAATGATAATGGTATATTTATCATAAAGATAAACAACACTTATATACTATGTTTAAAAAGGATTAAATTTCTCTATTACTAATTCACCCCTCCCTCAGTAATCCAATAATTGGTATCAGAGAAGGTTCCTTCAGAAATCAAATTAACCACTGAAAGGTAGGTCATGGAGCGCAACAGTATGTATAAAAATGGAATACCACGGTGTGATGGACAAAAATATGCATTTTGGAGTAGAAAGATGAAAATATATGTAAAATCACAGGGATTTGAGGTTTGGTAATCAATTGTAGATGGATATAAAGAACCAACAATTCCGCTAACAAATGGCAATGGAAGGAAGCTCAGTCTAAATAATTCAAAATCCAAAAATTCACTTCTTAATGGTCTTGGTGATTCAATATATGGAAAATTTATGCATTGCAGCTCCGCAAAGGAAATTTGGGACAAACTTCAGAATATTTATGAAGGAGATGCAAAAGTCAAGGCAACAAATATTCAAACTTATAGAGGTCAATTTGAACAGCTGAAGATGAAGGAAGATGAGAATATTTCAACTTACTTCTTACGAGTTGATGAAAAAGTGAATAAAATAAGAGGATTGGGAGAAGAAGTTCATGAATCTATAATTGTTCAAAAGGTACTAATATCTCTTCAAAAGAGATTTGATCCTAAGGTATCAACACTATAAGAAAGAACAGATTTGGATTAAATAAGAATGGATGAAATACATGGAATTTTCACAACCTATGAAATGAGAACCAAATAGGAGAATCCAGTTACAAAAGAAGTAGCATTCAAAGAATCCAAGAATTCAAAGAAAAAGGGAAAGAAAAAGGAAAAAGAAGATAGAAGCAATAATTACATCTTAGAAAATGATGAATAAGTAGCCAACTTTGTCACAAGACTAAAAAAGGGGACCCATGATAGATATAGATGTAAGATTCCATTGATTTGTTTTAATTGTGATGGTATTGGTCATTTTACTAACAAATGTCCTCATAAGAAAAGAAAAAAAATGAAGAAGATGATTCAAATAGAAAAAAAATATACAAAGGAAAAAGAACTAAAAATAAATTCTTCAAGAAAAGTTTATGCACCAAAGAAGACAACTCCTCATTAGACGAAGATGAAGTCAGTGAAAGTGAGACACAAAGAGCTATATTCATGGAAGTAGAAGACTCTGATCAAGAAGACACAGAAGAACAATATGAAGAGACAGAATTTGACTACAGAGAAGAATTGTTAAGTTCCATAGATGTTATAAAAGGGGAAAAGAAGAAAAACAAATCACTACAGGAAGAACTAAAAAGAAAAGAGGAAACACAAAACTCTAACTCTAAAGAATTGGAGCAGATGATCTCTAATTTAAAAATTCAAGTTGAAGAAGACAAAAGAATCGAAGCACTTAAAGAACAGTTGGAAGAAATGGATAGGATCATTGGAAATTTGGAAGTAGAGATTTTCACATTGATAAAAGACGTTCAACATAAAAACATCCAGAATAGCTCCAAGGTTTTGGATAAAATTATCAATAGTCAGATACCACATCATGACAAGTCTAGGCTAGGATACAATTAGACAGAAAGAGGCTCAAGCTCCAAAACTATAGATCAAGAAACACATCCAAGAATCTATGCAAAGACAATCAAAGGAGATAAGAAGTTTTACAAGTAATATCACAAGGACACTCCTCCACCTAGAAGATTCAAACATCAAAATCAGAAATATTCAGAAACAAGAAATCCTCAAGAATAAGAAGGATTCAAAAGAGTAACGCCTTTTAGAATATATTCAACTCCCATGTATCAAACTTTATTTTTTAGTTTATGTTATGCATGTAATAATTTTGGACATAAATCTATAAATTGTAGAGAAAATAGAAGGAACAAAAACAACTTTGAAATTCATGCACAAAATGGTTCTCCAAGATGGCCTAGTGAAACAAAGAGAAGAAGCTACAATAGGTTTGAATCATTGATAATTGAAGTGGAATTGTACAAGTGCAACAAATTTGGACACATGGCCAAATATTGTAGAATGGAAGTCCCTCATAGAGAATCACAACAGAATAACACCAGTCACGGACATGAACCTCGAAAGAGAATATGGATAAGAAATCAGAATCAGTATAAAAATGAAGAATGGACACTCACTCTACAAGATAAAGAAAAGAAATGTTGTTGGTATGTTGACAGTGGTTGCTCAAAGAATATGACAGGTGATGAGGACATTTTTCTAACATTGAGAATGGAAAGAGGTGGATCAGTCTCCTTTGGGAACGACGACTCAAATAGAATCATTGGAAAGGGAACAGTCAGAATTGGAAACAAGAATACCAAGGAAGAAATGTTTCAACTAGTGGAAGATATGAAACATAATATTATAAGTGTAAGTCAAATGTGTGACCAAGGTCACAAACTTATGTTCGATTCATAGAAGTGCGAGATAAGAAAAGAAGGTTCAGGAAAATTGGTTGCAATAGCTATAATAACTTCAAGCAATATATATGTATTAAGTGAAATTGGAAATGAAAAGTGTTGTTTAGGAAAGGAAGATGAATTTTGGCTATAACACAGAAGAATGGGTTACATAAACTTTGATAACCTCGTAAAATTCATCAAAATGGAAGAATTTTGAGAAATTCCCCAGATCACGAATCCAACCAACACATTATACAAGCATTGTCAACAAGGAAATCAAACAAAGACCATGTTCAAATCAAAGGAATACTCCACAACAAGGTTGTTAGAAATTCTACATACTCATCTAGTTTGACCAACTAGAACAAAGGGTTTAAAAGGTGAGAAATATTTCATGTTATTGGTTGATGATTTTACAATGATGACTGCAGTTGTTTTTCTCATGAAGAAATCAGAAGCATTTGAAAACGTCAAGGTATACAAGGAAATGGTTGAAAATGAAATGGTTTCAAAAATCAAATGTTTGAGACCTGATAATGGAGGAGATTTTCATTCAAAGGAATTTATGGATTTCTACAACAAGCATGGAATAAAAAGGTAATTCTCCATTGATATGACACCTCAACAGAATGGAGTTGTCGAAAGGAAGAAAAGGAAAGTACAATAAATGGCTCGAACAATGTTAATGGATTCTAAGTGGGAAAATGTCTTTTGGACACATGCAATGCATACAATAGTTCACATTCAAAATAGAGTAATGCTAAAAAAAAATAGTGATAAAATTCCCTAGGAGCTATGGAAAGGAAGACCAGGAAATGTGAAGCACTTTAGAGTTTTTGGAAGAAAATGCTACATCAAAAGAGAAGATGGAAGAATGGGAAAGTTTGATTCTCGTGTGGACAAAGGCATACTGGTTGGATATTCAAGTAAAAGGAAAGCATACAAATGTTTTAATCTAAGGCTCATCAAAGTTGTGGAAAGCATCAATGTAATGGTTGATAAGATAGGTGGATGGAAAATAAAGGAAGAAGAAAAGGATTTAGTGGAACAGGTTTAAGAAGAAGAAGCAAATTGATCTGAAATTATCTTTTAAAT
Source organism: Picea engelmannii (assembly GCA_009831015.1). Classification (NCBI taxonomy): domain Eukaryota; kingdom Viridiplantae; phylum Streptophyta; class Pinopsida; order Pinales; family Pinaceae; genus Picea; species Picea engelmannii. Next base: position 187,513 of record ML782366.1, on the reverse strand, counting down.
GACTTGGTTAAGTATTTTGCATGAGTTGATTTACCATTTAGAAATTAAAGAGAATAAGAAGGATTTTTAGTGAAATAATGTTGCAGCCATTATAAAGAATGCAGAACAGAAAATGACCATTAAGAACAACAAACCATAACGCCAAAACTTGATAAAAACAAATGGAAGAAAATGAAACTGAGGGGATCATTATGAAACATACCAAGATCGACACTCTGTTAGATATTGGATAAGAAAAAATCACAAATTTCCCATAACAAACCAATGTGTCATAAAGTTTGCAATTACATATAAGTTTGTGGATGAAGTAATATGCGATGTGGTGTCGCTATAAGCATGTGGAATGGTATTAGGTAGCCCTTATTTATATGATTGCAAAGCAATCTTCTTCAGGGAACAAAATCAATATCACTTAAGAAAAGAAGGGGCAAAATATGTTGTGCATGCTCATCATATAAAAGGGAATCAATCTCTTTTTACATTGGAAGAATTAAAGAAGGCAATTTATGCAAAGAATACACCTATAATTGTACCAGTTGACCTTAAGGACGAAAGTAAAATGGTCGTAGCATGTAGATCTAGCCATACTTTTCTTCAAGATGATTTTTTGTCATGCAATATTGTAAAGAAGAACATACATGTTGGTTCATTTTCAATCATGTTTATGATATGGTTATCATTGCTAATGTTTTCTACATGGTTTGTAGTGGGTTTAGAAAGATGTGAACATATGCAAATGGATAACAATATGTAATCAGTTATCATGGTTTTTTTGAAATTGATTATGATGTGACAAGTTCATAGGACAGACTTGATATACAAAGGAAAAGTGGGGAGGCCTATCCCGCACTTGATGTCTGGTTAATATCCTTTTGGAGGACCAAAAGGTCTGAGTGGGGAGGTGTGATCCAAATGGATCCAGAAAGGCCAAAAATTTAAATTTCTCATATTTAAGGTACATGTAGTGCTCGTTGTGTTGATTCTAGCAGTATATTTATTTTTTAAAAATGGACTCTGTATGCAAAAGATATCGCGATTTGAAGTTTTTACCAAACAGGAAAAAAGTCAAAGTTAAAGTCAACAGTGTGTACTGTTGACGTCAGTAGTATGTCAACATTACATGGAAGATAAAGTCAACATGATGTCATGATGAAGTCATCATGTTGACATGGAAGCGCCAAAGGCTAACATGTGTCATGCAGATTTAGCGTTTTCGGGGCTGAGTTGGCACGGTAGGGAATTAACACGTGGATTGTATGGGTGTTGACTCGACGGTCTATATTATGATGTCGAGACAGGTGGCAGGCTCTGGGTTAGACACATGGTAGTACGGAAGGAAGCATGGTAGTGATGTGGTAGTGAAGTGGTAGGTTGAGGAGGTGACATGTGGCATATGATGTTGACTCGGCAAGATGACTGGACCGCTGATTGGATAGGGTGACTATGTGATGAGTTGGATTGAGTGAGTCATATGCTGCCAAGTGGCCCAATCACAAGGTACCACATGGCACCCTGGATCAGGCCAAAAGGCCCGAGTCAACTAGATAAACAACCTTCAGGGGATTCAAACTAAAGACCTCCACTCTTGTAATGATTTCCAACCAGCGCGCCAACCATCTGAGCTACTTTGTTTCATGGTTATAGAAATGACATATAATATATATTAATTTATTATAGTCGGAGGTCGCAAGATGTGGTACCTGGTCTGCAGGGCTAGCCCATCGACCAAGGTACAAAACCAAGGGCCAAGGTTTATAACCTACACTCTAGCATGTGGACACCTACCTTCCACACGACCAGGAGAAGATGACTAGGGGCCCGATCCCTTAGCGCGCAGCCACATAGAGCAATATGCCCAATAGATCGACAAAGAAAGGGGGTGACGACCTAATGCTTAGCCATATGGAACTGCCAAATGACCAGGAGCCCAAAGGAAGGGGGCGCACATATATTTGGTCAAAAAGTGGTTTTTCAACTATATGGTTGGATTTTTTAATGATTTTAGGCCTGATTTTAATGGATTTTGACCATTTTTTGAGGATATGGAGCCCATATTGAGGCCAGAGCTTGGGAGGAAGTTGGGATGTGACCCCCAACTCAAATNAAAGTGGTTTTTCAACTATATGGTTGGATTTTTTAATGATTTTAGGCCTGATTTTAATGGATTTTGACCATTTTTTGAGGATATGGAGCCCATATTGAGGCCAGAGCTTGGGAGGAAGTTGGGATGTGACCCCCAACTCAAATTCTATATAAATCCATCCTTTTTCCCATGGAAAACAAGTTCAAAACAAGAGAATTATGAAGAATTTGTGAAGTCCAAGCCATTTTTATGTAGAGAAGCTAGAAGAGTAGCAAAGCTTTGGAGGCCATTTCTGGGAGTTCTACTCCACCTTTTTCAGTTTCGTGTGTTGCATTGAGTTCCTGAGATAGAGAAGAAAATTTTTTTGTTAGTCAAAGAAAAAATGGATGTAATTCTGATGTATTTTTGAACCATTGAGTATTAATAAGAAATCCTCCCCCACTGAAACAAAGGCCCGGAGACGTAGGAAATTTTTTTGAACTCCATTATGAAGTTTTGGAATTATGGTTTGTTGTTCTTAATGCTCATTTTTTGTTCTGCATTATTTATAATTTCTAGAACATTCTTTCACTAAAGCTCCTTCTTCTTCTCTTTAATTTCTAAATGGTAAATCAACTCATGCAAAATACTTAACCAAGTCATTTAAAATATCATTTTAGATAAAAAAGGATGAAGAATTAGCAAAAAGGGAAGATGAATAAGATCTAATAGAAGTAGAAGAGAAAGAGTATAAAGTACCTCCAAAGACACCTAGAAAACAAATACATAATAATAATCCCTCAAATCACATTATCGGGAACGAAGATGAAAGAGTTGCAACTAGAAGAAGAATTCATTCACCAGAACAACTACACCTAACACTCTTATCCTTGATTGAACAAAATAGTTTTGAAGAAGCCAGCAAGGATGAATTATGAAGAAAGGCCATTGATGAAGAGTTGGATCACATATAGAAAAATAACACTTTGGAATGGTTTCCAAGACCAAGGTACAAGAATGTGATCGGCACAAAGTGGGTCTTCAAAAATAAATTGAATGAAGATGGACAGGTTATCGAGAACAAAGCTAGGCTGGTATGTAAAGGATACACACAGGTTGAAGGTATCGAATTTGAAGAGACGTTTTCCCCAGTTGCAAGAATGGAAGCAATCAGATTGATCCTAGCTTATTCATGCTCCAAGAATATTAAAGTGTATCAAATGGACATAAAATCGACTTTTCTGAATGGGGAACTAGAAGAAGAAGTCTACATTGAGAAACCAGTAGGATTTCAGTTATCAGAGAATGAATATTATGTGTTCTGTTTGAAGAATACCTTGTATGGTCTAAAACAGACCCCCGGAGCATGGTATTCTAGACTAGACAGATATCTACAATAGCAAGGGTTCAGAAAAGGAAATTCAGACAACAAAATATACATCAAGGTAACTCAAGATAGTATTTTATTAATTGAAGTTTATGTTGATGATATTATTTTTGGAAGTGATGATGACATGTTAAGTCAGAAATTTACAAAGGATATGTTGAATGAATTGGAAATGTCATTAATTGGAGAACTATCCTTCTTTCTAGGTCTTCAGATATGTCAAAGAAACCAAGGAATTTTTATTTCTCAAACAAAGTATATCAGAGATATGCTAAAGAGGTTTGGAATGGAAGATTGCAAACCAGTCAATACTCTTATGCAAACCAATTGCAAGTTAAGAAAAGATAATGATTCAAAGTCTATAGATAAGAGGAAATATAGGTCAATTATTGGCAGCTTACTTTATGTTACAACATTAACACCAAATGTAATGCAGGAAGTTGGACAGGTGACACGATTTCAAGCAGCACCAAAGGATTCACATGTTCTAGTAGCAAAGAGGATATTTAGATATCTTAAGAGAGCATAATAGTTTGGATTGTGGTATACAAAAGGAAATGATTTGTCACTTATTTCCTAAACAAATGTAGATTGGACGGGTTGCATTGATGACCAGAGAAGCACAAGTGGAGCAACGTTCTACTTGAGTGAGTGTTTGATATCTTCGTTAAGCTATAAATAGTCATCAGTATCATTGTCTACAACCAAAGTAGAGTATATTGCAATTGTAGCATGTTGTACAAAGGTTCTATAGATGAAACAAACTCTGACATATATACAGGTTGAGTATGATGATCTCATTCCAATATATTGTGATAATACAAGCACCATCAGTATCTCAAAGAATCCAATGATGCACTCCAAGACAAAGCACATTCCAATCATATATCACTTTCTATGGGAACATATTTCAGAGAAGAACATCAGATTTGAATATGTGGGAACAAAAGAACAGGTTGCAGATATCTTTACAAAACGACTTCCAAGGGAATATTTTGAGTATCTTCGATAGAGACTTGGAGTAATTTCTACTCCAAAGTGAATGATTTTGAATTCTTATCTTATATGTCTTAGATTTACATGAGGAAGCACCATAAAGAGGACAAATCAGTTTGGGGGAGAAGTTTTAGGAAGAGATATATTAAGCAAAGAATCCCCTAGGATAGTTTAATTATGTTGGAAGATTGGTTGTTGTCATTGATGTCAACCCTAGTCATTGGTTTTGGACCGCAAGATTGAAGAAGGTATCTGCACATGAAGGACAATGCACATTTAGATAAAAAAAAAACATGGATGGATAGTATACATCACGATGTTTCTAGTGGTATGTGTCACATCACGTGGATCCTCATGGTTGAGGAGAAATGAATTTTTAAATATGACAAAGTGAATTGAAGAAGGAAGTACATGTAGGCCCTGAAGATAATTAAAGAAAAGAATTACAAAATAAGAAAGTGTTAGGTTGGCCCTAATGTTAAAAGGAAGTGAAATAAATGGTATAAATAAATATCATTATACATTCATTTGATACACAAGTCGAATTTCAGAGGAAATTAGAAGAAAAGAAAGCCGTATTTCAAGGGAGGATGAAGTCTTTTGGTGATGTGTTCTAAGGTATGTTATTTTCAAGTCATCTTACCATTTTCACTATAACATTTTTTTATAGAACGATTCAGATGGTGAAATTTCCATGGTATTGAGAAGACATATCAAGGTATCTATGGTAACATTTTGATCTCTTGATTCGCTATAATTATGGAGATACACTCTGTGGAAGATAGGGTTTTTGAACATTCCTAAAACTAGTCAATAAACAGGTGTTCCGGGTAAAATAGTCATAACTTCTTCATAGAGAATCCCAATGAAGTGGGACGAATTGAATTGGAAATATTACGGACTATTGTTTCTTGTGTGTGATTTCCAGAATCTGATGTTAAATATTGAACGCAGGGCATTCTGTACAAGTTCGGTCTCCTGAATAAACCATAATTGAACAAGGTCTACCATTCTCTCTATAAATTCTTTCTGGGGAGGATTTAAGGAGTGAAACTTGGAGAAGTTTCAGAGAATAAATTGAGTAATATTATCTATAGGATCAAAGTATTCCAAGAATTGAATAATTGCAAAAAATGAAGAAGTCTCAGGAAGAATTATCATGTTCTATGTGCTGGTTGGTTGATGGTGATGATTTAATGTAAAGTTTTATTATCTCTCATATATTCTTGGGTGGAAGGAAGGGGAAAGGATGGTGAGTTAAAATCTCTCTTGATATTGAAGGATTGTATATTCCTCTTGGAGGTTTATCCCTCCCTTTACATTTGGAAGTTGTAGCTACCTTTGGAAGTCATTACTTCCCTTGAACAATAACTATTGATTATTTCTCATATATTGTGCATGGTGTATTGTGGTGTATTGGTGTAAATATTATACTATTGTTCATTTCTCATTGGATATAATTGAATGGTTTAATTAAAAGTTGAAAAAGGTTTTAAATTATACTCGATACTGATTCACCCCCCTCTTAGTATCAACAATTGGTTTCAGAGAAGGTTACCTTCAGTATAGTTTTACCACTGGAAGGAAGATCCTAAAAAGAAATGGAAGACAAAATTCCAAATGGGATTCCACCATTTGATGGAAGAAATTTTGAATAATGGAGTAATATAATGGAAACTTACTTGAAATCTCTTGGGAAAGATGTTTGGTTCTCAGTTGCTTCAGGATACAATACTTTGAAGAAGCCAAAGACTGTAGCTCAGAAGGAAGCAAAAAGGAGCAATAAATTAGCAATAGATACCATCCTGGATGGATTGATAGATTCAGTGAAATACAAGGTGGGATCATGTGCATCATCAAAAGAGCTTTGGGACAAGCTACAAGACCTTTATTCAAGGGAAGAAGCAAAAGAAGAAGAAGAAGAAGTTGAAGCAAATTACATCTTAGATTTCAAAGAAGCAAATAGAGGTCAGTTCTTTTTCTTTAATTGTGAAGGAGTGGGACATGTTGAATTTGAATGTCCTCATCCAAGGATTGAAAGAGATGACACTGAAGAAGAAAATTCCAATGAAAATAATAAAATCATGAAGTAGAAATTATTCAACAAGAAGATGAGAATCATAAAAAATTGAAGCATGTTGAGATTGAAAATAGAAAGCTCAAAGATACGCATAGAAAACTAAGAAGTGAATTGGGTAGTTGTGAAAAGACAATTGTAAGCTTGAAGAAACAATTAGAATACTTTGAGAAACTAAGAGAAGAAAACATTTCCTGGAAAACTCTACTTGAAGAAGAAAGAAGAATAGGAGAAGTAAGGAATGTCCAAATGATGAAGAAAGAAGAAGATTGTGAGAAACTTGAACAAGAAGTTGTCTCATTGATGAAGAGCTTAAGAAACTCTCAAGTACCAAAAGACTTAAAACATCTTGGATGGATGGGTGAAACTTCATACAAATAAGATGCAAATACCAACAAGAAGGCTGAAGAAAGAGCTACACAGATAGTTGATGAGAATTGGACCAGGATACCAGAAAGAAGGAATGATTACAAAAGAGATGAATATCCAAGAAGACCTCCTACCTTCAGGAATCAAAGAAGCATCGGTATGAAGGAAACTAAAAAAGAGTAGATCATGAACCCAGATGGACTACATCACAAAGAAGGCCACTTACTCCAAGGTATCAAAATTTCTTTCTTGGTCTTTGTTATACTTGCAAAAATTGTGGACATAAGGCAATTAATTGCAGAATCAATGAAAGGAACAAATACGCAAGAAACATGAATGGTGTAAATATAATATATGGAAATAATCGTGGATTTTTCAACAGAACTTATAATTCATTTTCCCCATTGATGGACAAAAATATTGTATGCTACAAATGTAATTATCTTGGTCAGAAAGCACGAGATTGCAGATATATGAATGGAGATGTCTCTATGCCAACCACAGTATGGAGAAGGAAAGAGATTTAAAACAATGAAGATTGTCGAATAGCATTAACCGCTGAAGAATGTAAAGAAGAAGATGAATGGTACATAGACAGTGGATGTTCTTCACACATGACCGAGGATCAAGACAAATTCATCAGCTTGAAGAGAAAGGGTGGTAATGTTGCATTTGCAGATGAATCATCTACCAAAATACTTGGAGAAGGTGTAGTAGAACTTGGAAGAAAAAATGTAAAAGAAAAGAATGTCCTATTGGTTGAAGACTTGAAGCATAATCTACTCAGTGTTAGTAAAATGTGTGATCAAGGATGCACTCTTACGTTTGACTCTCGAAAATGTGAAATCAGAGAAAATAACTCAAGAAGATTGGTTGCAACTGCAACAAGAATACCAAACAACATATACATCCTAGACATGAAGAAGAGAGAGAAGACAGAAGCCACACAAAATGATTCCAATGAAGAAAAAGTCCCAAATACCAAAAATAAGGATGAAGTATTATTGAGTGCCACATGTTCAGGGGGAGTATCCCCAAAGAAGAAGGTTACCCTTTGCCATTAAACTCAGGGGGAGAAGCCATACCCTTTTCCATTGATGCCAAATGGGGAGAGAAATTGGGATCATGATGATAGGGGGAGCATGAGTGTTTCCATCAATGACAAAGGGGGGGATTGTTGGAATATTGGTTGTTGCCATTGATGTTAACCATAGTCATTGGTTTTGGACCGCAAGATTGATGAAGGTATTTGCACATGAAGGAAAATGCACATTTAGATAAAACACCCATGGATGGATATTATACATCATGATGTTTATAGTGGTATGTGGCACGTCATGTGGATCATCATGGTTGAGGAGAAATGAATTTTTGAATATGACAAAGTGAATTGATGAAGGAAGTACATGTAGGCCCTGAAGATAATTAAAGAAAAGAATTACAAAATAAGAAAGTGTCAGGTCGGCCCTAATGTTAAAAGGAAGTGACATAAATGGTATAAATAAATATCATTATACATTCATTTGATACAAAAGTCAAATTTCAGAGGAAATCAGAAGAAAAGAAGGTCGGATTTCAAGGCAGGATGAAGTCTTTTGGTGATGTGTTCTACGGTATGTTATTTTCACGTCATCTTACCATTTTCTCTATAATTTTTTTTCTAGAATGATTAAGATGGTTAAATTGCTATGGTATTGAGAAGACATATCAAGGTATCTATGGTAAAAGTTTCAGCTCTCGATTCTCTATAATTATGGAGATACACTATGTGGAAGATAGGGTTTTTGACCAGTCCTAAAGCTAGTCAATAAACAGGTGTTCCGGGTAAAACAGTCATAACTTCTTCATAGAGAGTCCAAATGAAGTGGGAAAAATTGAATTGGAAAGAGTACAGACTTTGGTTTCTTGTGTGAGGGTTTTAGAATCTAATGTTAAATATTGAGTGCGGAGAATTCTGTACAAGTTGGGTCTCCTGAATAAACCAGAATTGAACAAAGTCTACCATTCTCTCTATAAATTCTTTTTGGGGAGGATTCAAGGAGTGAAAATTGGAGAAGTTTCAGAGAATAAATTGAGTAATATTATCTACAGGATCAGAGTATTCCAAGAATTGAATAATTGCAGAAATTGAAGAAGTCTCAGGAAGCATTATCAGGTTCTATGTGATGGTTGGTTGATGGTGATGATTTAATGTAAAGTTTTATTATCTCTCATATATTCTTGGGTGGAAGGAATGGGAAAGGATGGATAGTTCAAATCTCTATTGATATGGGAGGATTGTATCTTCCTCTTGGAGGTTTATACCTACCTTTACATTTGGAAGTTGTAGCTACCTTTGGAAGTCATTACTTCCCTTGAACAATTACTATTGATTATTTCTCATATATTGTGCATGGTGTATTGTGGTGTATTGGTGCAACTCTTATACTATTGTTCATTTCTCATTGGATATAATTGAATGGTTTAAGTATAAGTTGATTTTTTTTTCAAATTGTACTTGATACTGATTCACCCCCCTCTCAGTATCAACAAATTAGGGGGAGAAGCCCCGACATGAAGCTACCTTTTCCATTGATTTCAAAGGGGGACATATTCATCAAATGCATGGATAGAGAGTTAGATGCTTGGAGAGAGAGAACAAAGGCATGTTTCCATGGGGATTGATGGTCACAGGGGGAGAATTAGTGATATGACTTTAGTATTGCATCAGAGTGTTGTCATCAATGCCAAAGGGAATGACTGTTGATTAATTGGGTTGGTTTTCATTGATGTCAACCCTTGAAGCAAGTCTAGTAGAAAATTCCAGTAGCCCCAAAAGTATGTTTAATGGACTTAAGTTTGTTTGATGTATAATGGTATGAAGGTTAGTATATTTGTAGGTAAGACTATTCTAGATGGATAGTATATGTCATGTCATTTTTGGAGATATGTGGAACATTAAATAACTCCTCACGGTTAGAGATTTATGGATTTGTGAAGTTGGAGAACCCTAATGAGTTATCTAAAAGTTCAAAGAATTCAAATTTGTTCTAGAATCTCCTAGAAGAAGTTGACTAGTCAAGTGGGTGAAACTAGGAGTTAATCATGGGTTAAGTTGTTGCAATAAGAAAATAATTTAAAATAAATTAGTTGCAACTATAAGTGGAGAGTTTAATATTTGTGGATAATGTTGTTACAAGTGGACAATGGTTAAAAGTGGGTTAGCCCCAAAAGAAGGAAATTGGGTTAAGTTGGTTAGAAGGTAACCCCTTGAGGAAGATACATGGAAGTATAAATAAGAGAGAAGGGATCTCATATTAGCACCTATTGAGCACATTGAATATCTATTAGTGTAAAATTTATTGCAGGTACTCATTAATACATCTGAAGTTACACAAGTTTGAGGTAGCACAAAGGGTTTACGATTAAAGTTTTGGAATTGTAGAAAATATCAAAAAAACGTTAGTATTTTAGGTGTATGTGGGTTGCAGTGGAGAAGGGAATGTACGTATGTGGGATGTAGTATAACATAGCGTGTACATGTGGGAAAAGCCATGAAAACTCCCAGGAAGGTCTACAGTGATCAGGTACAACAGATCTATCTACGGATTCAAAAGGTATGGTTTATTTCTATGTGTAGTTGGATTTTGTTGTCTACATGAGAAATGATTATGGGGGTTTGAGGATTTTCCCTAGAGAGGCTATTGGATGTATGGAACTTACTGTATAAGTTGGATATACATAAATACAATGCTGGTATATTTGATATCTATCATTGGTACATCTTGTTAGTGTTGAGGCACATCTTATATTTGTTGGCATATGGTTAAGGGTTTTTGTGGTACGTGGTTGAGAGCCTGTAGTTGTGAAGTTGTTGATGTAGAGATTCCAGGTCTCTAGAGTTTGAAAGAAAGCTCCTAGGAAGGTATACAGTGATAAGGTACAACAGATCTATCTATGGGTTCAAAAGGTATGGTTTATTTCTATGTGTAGTTGGATTTTGTTGTCTACATGAGAAATGATTATGGGGATTTGAGGATTTTCCCTAGAGAGGCTATTGGATGTATGGAACTTAATATATAAGTTGGATCTACATAAATACAATGTTGGTATATTTGATATCTATCATTGGTACATCTTGTTAGTGTTGAGGCACATCTTATATTTGTTGGCATATGGTTAAGGGTTTTTGTGGTACGTGGTTGAGAGCTTGTAGTTGTGAAGTGGTTCTGAAGTTGTTGATGTAGAGATTCCAGGTCTCTAGAGTTTGAAAGAAAGCTCCCAGGAAGGTCTACAGTGATCAAGTACAACAAATCTATCTATGGATTCAAAAGGTATGGTTTATTTGTATGTGTAGTTGGATTTTGTTGTCTACATGAGAAATGATTATGGGGGTTTGAGGATTTTCCCTAGAGAGGCTATTGGATGTATGGAACTTACTGTATAAGTTGGATCTACATAAATACAATGCTGGTATATTTGATATCTATC
>ML782366.1:147134-167998 GCA_009831015.1 Picea engelmannii | reverse complement strand
GGGAAAGGACTTACACAAACCCATTTATGAGAAAGAAATGATGGAAATACTACATGCATTGAAGAAATGGTTTCCTTACCTAATAGGTAGGCACTTCAAGGTCAAAACAGATCATGATAGTCTTAAATACTTCTTGGAACAAAGATTATCTTCAAAAGAACAACAAAAATGGGTAACCAAGATATTGGGTTACGATTTTGAAATCGTCTATAAAAAGGGGAAGCAAAATGTTGTGGAAGATGCACTCTCAAGAAAGGATGAAGATGTTGAGGCTTTTCTTTGTGCTATCTCGATCATCCAACCCGATTGGATAATAGAAGAAAGGGATGAATGGAAGAATGACGAAAAAGTGTGGACTTTCATTCAAAGGTTGCAGCAGGATTCCAGTGCATCAGATACATTTACATGGAAAAATGATTCACTACGGTACAAAGATCACTTATATTTATGTAATAACTCCCAACTCAAATAAAAGGTACTATTGGAATTTCACACCTCTCTAGTAGGAGGGCACTTGGGATTTTTGAAAACCTACCATAGAGTCAAGAAGGATTTTTTTTGGGATGGCCTTAAAACTAATGTTCAAAGGTTTGTGGCAGAATGTTTGGTTTTACAACAAAATAAGGTGGAAACAATTAAGACCCCAGGTCTTTTACAACCATTATCCATCCCAAGTCAGCGTTGGGAGGAGGTTTCCATGGATTTCATCACAGGGTTACCAAAGTCTGAAGGAAAGACTGTCATCATGGTGATTGTTGATAGACTGACCAAGTACGCACACTTTTGTGCACTCTCTCATCCCTTCAAAGCTAGTACAGTTGCCACCACATTCATGGAGACAGTTCAAAAGCTACATGGAACATAACCTCAAGGGTCGCCACCCTTTCTATTTTGCATTTGGATGCCTCCATTTTTCTCGGTCGTGGAAGAAGTATTAGGAATTTGTCGATTTTCCTTGGAATTTTTTCATCTATGTATGAGGGTTCTTGCTTTTCCATCCATGAATTATTTCTCGGCTCATTGATTAAATCAAAAGTTGTATCTTTCATTTGCTTATTGTTTGTGCTTTTCCAAGGTTTATGGTGTAAGGGTCTTTCGACTATGTATTGGATTAAGTTGGTCTCTATGGTGTATGCAAGTGAATTAATAATTGAACGATGTGTGAATATTTCTCGTTGTTGATGTAACTGTGGTTTCTATGTTGCTTTACTTTTGGGGAAGCTTATGGGGAAGTATTTTGGGTCTACCTCGTCTCTGGATTTTTGTTGTTTCTTTCATTTCTGATACAAAATGATGTCATTGCTCGCAGCCTTTGGATTATATTTAGAATCTCGTTGTCAATTATTTATATGGCTATCATGGATATTTTCCTCGCATCCTTCATAAAGGGTCTGTGAATAAGACTGTGAAAAATTGTGGTCGTAATAAGACTGTTGAAACATTATTTTGGCTAAACCCTCGAAGCATTTGCCTACTTGCTCTCCCATACCTCATTTTTGTAGATGAATGGTATCTTAAACCCTATGTTTGAATAATTATATAAGGGTGTCTAACCCAACATACAATAGAGGTGTTGTTCGCATCTCCTTTGTCTTGAGGTTTTTGTCAATTTGTTACTTAAGATTTAATACTAAGTCCACTTATTTTTAAAATGCAGTCTATTATGTGGTAGTATTGAGATGATGATAGTGTAGTAAGAATAGTGTTTAAGAGAAATGACCTATTGTGTTAGCGTGCTCGAGGAGGTCGATTTCTATATGGATAGAATACCTTTGTGGATGAATTATATATGTGTTGAATGATTTCTGCAAACAAAAATAAAAGTGAGTTCCGGAAGTTTTGTCTTGTGAATTATCAATTCCTTTTGGGTTGAGTTTGAGAAACTCGGTAATGGTTAAAATAATATTGATGGTAATGATTTGGACATAGTCTGTCCATACTTTGACTATTAGTATTGGTTGTTTGGATACTGTTCCTTCTTGACTCTATGGTGTGCAAGTTGTGTTATCATTGGTGAATGTTTCTTGGACAGTAATTTATAAAATGAATTCTGTCAAAATTTAATTTCAAAATACAAAGTGAAAAGTAGTGGAGTTGAGCACCAGTTTTGGAATTTTGAAACATAGTGTTGGATTTTGATTTTGAAACAGGAAAGTGTTCAAGATTTTGGTTGTTATCGTGATGGAATCATTTTTTTTGGATAATGATAGAACAGTAACCATTGGATTCCCTTCCATTATACTGTCTTACACACATTACAATCCCATCATTATCCCACTTACACTTTTTACATTCTTTGTTCTATTATTACTCGTTTTTAAGGAAAGGTTTGTATGAAAATAAAATAAATGGAGATGGAGGTTAATTGAACTGTATCCATGTATCTTTCCCCCTCCATACTACCATTTTACTCACACTACAAACTCGTCATATTCCCAACCCTATCAATCCATGTTCATGTTGCAATTAATTAATGGATTTTTTATGGATAACTTGCATGTGTTATATGGTAAATAATAGAACCAACTCTTGATTTTATTTAAGTGGAATTTCATGTATGGATTATTAAGAATTTTTCATGACTCATTGAATATTTTCTTCGGGATGAGTTTTTCAGCAAGGGCAGTAATGGTAGAGGTAATAGAGGCAGTGGAAATTGGCAGAGGGGTCACAAAAGACCTTGGTTCTCTATACATTTTGATGTTGACCCACATGAATTGAACCATCATTTCCAAGATGGTTTCCTCAACCTAGTAGGCCAAGGAATCTTCCAGACCCAACCAGAAATACCTCCCTTCCAAGCACATCAAAATATTCCTCGAATGCTAGTCCCTCCTCATGTGTCGATGCGACCATAATTGCCTGTCAACGATGGTTGGCAGGAGAGTGTCCACCATCTTGTTGTTCACCACCATTGTTGGCACACTGTATCATTTCTATTACCCCCGCCACCACCAAAAAATCAAGTTTCCCAAGATGATCCGACCCTCTCACCTGTGCAGTCATCACACACCAGCAAAATATTGAAAACAGATGTCCCCGAGCCTATGAAAGGTAGGGGAAAAGAAATACCCACTCACTCCATCTCATCCAAAGAGTCTGCTAAATCAGTCTCCTCTTGCCTACATATTAAGGATGATTTTTCTCATGTCATTAGTGCAATTCAGCCTCAAGACTCTAACCAATCAAAGGCTACCATAGAAAAATCAAAAGGGGACAATAGCAAGAAGATATCTAATGCCTCACATAGTAAATATGGATTTTGATGATTGAGGTTGTTTTACACAATATTTTTATTTTCATTAAGTTTTGAACATCAAACATATATTTGACATTGTTTTGGATAGAAGCATTCATTTTAGCATTTTTTATTGGATAGCTTGGATATAATGTTATTTTTTGGAACATGATTATATTAAATTCTGTTGATATTTATCATTTGAGCATATATATATGAAGCGAGAGTTACAAGGAGGTGTTTTTGAATTAAATGATTTGGATATTTTTTATGCCATTATAAAAGGAAATAATCGGGAGTCACAACGGGTCCCATCTATTCAGTTATTATTTAAAGACTGTTATTTATATATTATTATTATTTATTTGTCTCAAACTAATTAGTTAAGACAATTTGACTTAACTAAAGAAAGCTAGTTCAACTACCATAACTTATTGAGAAAGAATAAAAGCTCAATCAAATTAAGAGACAAGGAGGACGAATAGAAGGATAACTACAGCCATAAGGTTTTCTCTATACTAGTGAGATACTTTTAACTTTCATTCATTCCAAGTTTACTAGAAAGATTAATCCTCTTGATGACAACAGGGTCTTATTGAAGGCAGTAGGATTTAAAAACTTAATCATATATTTCAACAGCTTGTTTTAAAGGTGTATGATTTGTCTATGGCAGTTTGTGTATTATTGTTTGTGCATGAATTGAGTTTCATGGTTGATAAAGAATATCTTGCAGAGTCAAGTGACAACAGTTTGTGGCACGCTGATCCAGATCTTTAGCTTTAGTTTTCTTCTTGATTGTCAGAGTCTTTTTGTATCGTGCCCATCAAAGGCTTCTAAGTTTGATTTTGGTCCCTACCCTCACAGGGGTTTGTAGAGAGAACTCAGTTTTTGTATCTCATAATGAAATAAATGAAAAATCATATTACTGTTTTAGTCTCACAGATTTGTTTTAATGATTTGATTAATTCTTTTACTTTGATCTCCATATATACATTTGTATAATTTATTTACAAATTTATGCAACTTTGTTCAAATTTATTTCTTTTGCATTGAAATATACAACATATAAAAATCAGCCTTGGTCCTTTGTAATTAATACTTGTGGATTAAGCTATTTTTTTTTAGGTTATAAACCCTGGGTGACATTCCCAACTATCTTCTCTTAGCCAAAAGATCTGAAAATTCTTGGGCAAGTTTTTCCATACCTTTTCCTCACAATTTAGTTGGCGACCATACTAGGGAGATCTTCCATATCTCTTTGGTTGTTTGTATTCACGATAATCTTTAAAATTTTATGTTTTATTCAAACACTCCTTGACTAATTTTTTCCATGACAACACATGTCATAAGACATCCCAATATTGGAAACGGTCTTAACGACCAAACTAGCATTTCCTTAAACTTGTTCAACACTATTTTAAAAATCGCTAGTACTCGAGTTGAACTTGAACACACTTGGGAAGTAATTGAAAGAGATATAAGTATACGTGAACATTGGGAAGCTAGGAAAAGGAAGCCCAAAAATTAGTAGTAGCTTATCTTTTTCTAAATCCTTGGTTTTATTTTCATGTCCTCAAATCCTCACATCTCTAAAAGAAGAAGAGGATTGTCCCCTAAAGCTACTCCTATTTTTGAAATAGGAATAAGGAAAGTTGTTCTATCAACTCGAGAAAGTTCTCTAAGGAGAAATTTGTCAGATTATTCTAGTTCACCTTCATCACCTATAACTATTACCTTCAATATGACATCTGCAGGTAGTGGTAGTGGAACTAGAGGTGCCTTCTCCTCCCAACCTTCTACTTCATTAGTAATTGGTAATATATACATCCATCAGATCCATTTCCAACCCACTACCAATCCTACTAAAGTGATAAATTAATATGGGATTTTCCAATTCGAAGAAGATGCTATGACCACTCCAAGGCACTTGTCTTCTCCCTTGAATCTGGCACCTGACACTCACCCATTACCGAATTTTAAGGAACATCTTCCTAAGTTCTCGGGGAATAATATTGTTTCTACAAATGAATACTTAGTAGAATTTTCCAATTCTTTTCATAACATCGGGGCCAACGATAACGATACTTTCATGCGCTTATTCGTTAATTCCCTTGAAGGGAAAGTTGTGGCATATTTTTTTGACCTCCCTCCTAAAACTCTTTCCACATGGGAAGAATTGGTTTATTGGTTCAATTCCACTTATGGACAGTCCAAAAGTCTGGCAGAGCATTTAAGGGAATACAACAATATTTCCTATAAGGATGGTGAAACCATTAAGTCCTTTAACCTGCGCTTCACCAAACTATACAATCAAATTCCTGAACTAATTTTCCCCAAAAACCAAGTCTCTTTCATGCATTATTATAATGTGCTACCTTCCCCTTATTGTCACAAGCTCGAAGAAAAGGATATAGACAATCTTGGTTCCTCTCTTCACACTTGTCTAGAATATGAAGAGAAACTCAAAAGAACGGGTCTCCCCAAAAGGGGACTTGGTCTAGCAAACAGATATGTCTTCCCTCATGTAGCTCATGTAGGATATGAACAATAGGATGATAGCCTACGAATGAAAGGGAAGTGTTTCTTTGCCCACCCCTATCACATATTATTCTTCCTCAACACCTTAGGAATACTAATGAAAATACCTTTCAGACAAAGGCCATTATGTCTCGCATTTGGTGTAACTTTTGTGAAGAAAATCATGAAGAAAGTATGTGCGAAGTTAAGAAAACTTTCAGAGATAAGATCTTTGGAAAAAGGCACGATACCACAATCTTGGTTCTGGATTGGGCCAAACTTGGGAATGTTATGATAATAAATACCATGAATAAATCCTACACCTCAAAGGGAAAATATGACCCTCCTCATGCTTCTTCTTCCCCAAGATTTGTTTGTCATAGCAATGATACACAAACTGTCAAAGTTACGGAAAATCAAGGAATGTCTTCCCATATTCCCTCTTCTAAATACAACATCCTTAACCAATTGGCCAATATAAAGGTTGATGCTACCCTTTTGGACATGGTTGTCATCCCTAAACAACAAAAGCATCTCAAGAATTTTATGGAAGGTAAAGTTTCTACTATAGCCAATATTTTTGAAGAGTCAAAAGAAGAGGATTCAAATGTAAATAAAATAGGTGTAAATAACCTTAGGAAACCTATAAAAAATCCCCCTTTTTATATTTCTATAAAAATTATGGATAAAATATCTCATTGTTGCCTAATTGATGGCGGGTCTGGTCCAAGTGTAATGTCAAAAATTATAATGGAAGAGCTTGGCTTATCATGCACTAATGAAAATTCCATAAGCATGCTCTCTTGTAACAGTCTGCAACAATCAACTATAGGCAAAATCAAATATGTAACCTTAGTTTTGTGTGTGCATCATGAAATAAGAACAACCCTCAACATCCAAGTAATTGATATGCCAGTATGCAATTATTCAATTATTTTAGGAAGAGACTGGCAAGATTTAACAGGTAGATATCTTTCGCTTGATGGAACACATTTGTATGTCCCTAGGAACATAAAGAACATTATAGTCCTAAGGAAAGGAAGAATTTCACCATACATAGAGAGTGTTCCCCAACCTAATGTAAATTATCTTGAGGGATATTTGGGAGTATAATCTATCTTTTTTTATGAGGGTGATACTATCCTTGAACCAATTGATTTTGATGATGGAATGTGACACATGCATTTTGATAGCTAATGCTCAAATGAAGGTAATGGAGTCGGCATTATTCTATATTCCCCTATAGGTACAATTCACAATTTTTCTTATAGGTTAGAATTTTCCTGCACAAACAACGTTACTGAGTTTGATTCCTTATTGTTAGGCATCAAAAATGCATATAACCTTGGTTGCAACCACCTTATAGTATTTGGTGATTTTGAACTTGTTGTGAACCTGGTACATAATATTTATTCACCTAGCTACAAGTTTCTTAAACGTTATACCCAATATGTTTGGATGCTTATTTCAAACCTGTTATCTTTTAAGATCACTCATGTTAAGTAGGAACACAATTCAATAACTGATAGGTTAGCGGTTTTTTGCAGCATCCCCTACCCAACATCTTTTTCCCCAAAGACCTGATTGTACATTTCAATATTTATATCATCCTCATATCCCTGATAATGTGGAATCATGGCAGGTATTCCCAAGTGATGAAGGCATTTTCACTTTCATACAAAATGAACCATTTAGGCCCAAGGAAATCATATACATTGAAGATGATACATTTCTTAAGGATCTGACTCCTCTTGAAAGTTCATTTTCATTGAGTTTTGTAAGAAAAAAAGAGATGCATAAGGAAGAGTAGTCAAAAAGGAAAGTGGGTGATACCATTTCCTTGAACCTTGGGACACTCGAATCTCTAAAGATTATTAAACTAGGTGCCCAATGTTTTGATGAAGAAAAGAAGAAATTCACAGAACTACTCCATGAATTTCAAGATGTTTTTGCATGGTCATATGAGGATCTTCGTGGTTTTGATCCTACTCTTATACAACATGTCATTCTTATCAAGGAAGGGGTAAAACTAGTTAGGAAAAAAAAAAGACCTATTAACCCTGCACCCGAAGCTACTATTAGGAAAGAGTTGGAAAAATTATTGAAGGACGGTATCATATTTCTAGTTAAGTATTTTGAAGGGGTTTCAAATATGGTCCTTGTTTGGAAAACAACTTATCAGATCATATTATGTGTTGCTTTCCGTGCATTGAATAGAGCGAGTGTTAAAAATCATTTTCCTCTCCCTAATATGGAAATGATTTTACAACAAGTTGCAGGGTCACAAATGATATCCTTACTTGATGACTTTTCTGGCTATAATCAAATCAAAGTAAAAAGTACTAATAGATATAAAACCACTTTTACTATACGTTGGGGCACATTTGCTTATGAATGAATGCCTTTTGGCTTGTTTAATGCAGGTGCCACTTTCCAAAGAGCTATACAAATAGATTTTGGCGATCTGATCGGTAAAATTATCCAATTTTATCTCAATGATTTGACTATCTATTCGAAGAATCGGTTGGATCATTTTGGTCATCTTAGAAAATTTCTCATGCAATGCATAAAATTTGGCATTTCATTAAATCCTTCTAAATCTATTTTGGGTGTCACGAAGGGAAAGCTCCTCGGTCATATTGTTTCTGATTCAGGAATAATCATTGGCCATGAAATGATTCCTGCTATTCTAAATCTCCCTGCTCCCACCTCCAAGAAAGAGGTCCAAACTTGTATGCGCATTATCAATTTCTCCCATAGGTTTGTTCCATATTTCGTTGTCATGATTAAACCATTTCTTAATCTTATGAAGCAAGATCGTTATTTTTCTTGGATAGATGACATCAAAAACGTTTTCCTTGGGATTAAGAAAGAAATCATATTTGCAACTGTTTTGGCGAAATCGGATATTGAGAAATAATTTATCATATATACCAATCCACCGAGGAAGCAATTTATGCTATCCTCTTACAAAATGATGATCAAGACAATGAAAACCTGTAGCATACATGATTCAGATTTTATCAAACGATGAAATCAAGTATTCTTATATTGAAAAACATATTTTTTCTCTTGTTAAGGCTATAGAAAAATTCCACCACTTTATTTTAGGCAAGCATATGCAGGTAAGAGTCCCTTTTCCTATTTTCAAGTTTCTTCTCTCCCAAACTTGTCTTTCAGGAAAAATTTCAAATTGGCTTGCCAAAATTCAGTAGCATGATTTAACCATCATGACTTCAAAAATGATCAACGGACGAGACTTATCCCTTCACTTATCTCAGCACCCTGAACCAAGTGAAGAAATTGATGATTAGGATAATCCTCTTTCATCTTTTTTTTATATTCAGAATCAAAATTCTTCTATAGCTCAACATCCTTGGTATAGAAATCTGGTGTATTACTTGCAACATCACAAATGCCCAAATAACTTGGATCCTCACCAGAGAAGAATTCTTCACCTCGAATCTTCCAGGTATATGATTTTGGGACACTTCTTGTTTAGAAGGTATGTTGATGGTTTACTACTCTGATGTGTGAATGATGAAGAAGCACATAAATTATTACAGGAAATTCATGGATCATCAGTTTCTTTCATTCACGTTGGTGTCCATTTTTCTGTTAAAGCTACTTCCTTTAAAATTATAAGAAATAGTTACTATTGGCCTTCCATATTTTGAGATTCCTACAAATTCGCAAGATCTTGTGATAAATGCCAAAAAAATGTTGGGAAATAACATCTTTCTTCCATGCCTTTACAACCCGTCCTCTCGGATTTCCCTTTATCTAAATGGGGTCTACACTTTATTGGTCCTATAAATCCTTTGTCTTATGAAGGACATATTTTTATTTTGAAAGCTAAGGACTACTTTACTAAGTGGATTGAGGTTGTCCCTCTTAAGAATGCACAGGATGAGCTGGTAATTTATTTCCTAGAAACTAATTTCTTTTCCAGATTTCGAATTACACTAGAGATCATTACGGATAATGGCCCAACCTTCATTTCTGCAAAGTTAACTCAATTTATGGTTAAGTTAGGGGTCAAACATTTCACTTCATCATCCTATTACCCCCAAGGAAATGGGAAAGTTGAGTCCACTAACAAAAACCTAGTAAAGATCATCAAGAATACCATAGAGGATGAACCTCGCCAGTGGCACACACTTCTGACTTATGCTCTCTGGGAAGATCACACTACCACCAAGGCAAGCACAAGTTGTACTCCCCTCCGGCTCACATATGATCAAGAGGATATTCTTCCTACTGAGCTAGAGCTTTCCTCTTTACGGTTGATGTTACAAATTGAAGAATTAAACTCTTCAAATGTTCCCCAAAGGATAAATGCATTGTTGGCCCTGGAAGAGAAAAGGAATTTTTCCTTAGAGAACATAAAAAGAAGGGAGCATACTGTAAAAAATTGTTTTAACAGACGAGAAAAAATTGTTGAATTTAAGATCGACGAGAAAGTCCTACTATGGGACTCAACTCATGCTAAGAGAGGAAGACACTCGAAGTTCCAGAAATTATGGCTATGTCCCTTTAAAATCGCTTTTGTCCTAGGTACAAACTCATACCTTCTAAAGGATTTGGAAGAGCGATTGTTCTCTTAAATCACTAATGGTTCCCACTTGAGACATTATGTGGAACATGTCTGATATTTAACGCTTATTTAAATTGACTTATGTATATAGTTTTCTTTGTTTTACTATATTCCTTTTATTTTGGTTTGTTGAGTTTTTCATTTTTGTTGTTTTTTTTTTTTAATTTATCAGAAATAAAGTCTAGATCAGTTTTGTCATGACAATATCCTTCTCTAAGTATTGTTGATCAATAAAAAATAAAGATATACACATTTGTCACGATGTCCTCCTTTTAGACATGAAATTTCTTTTTGCTTTCATAACTGTTGTAGGATAGTTGATTTTGTCTTCTTCCCTTTTTTGTTATCCCTTTCTTCCCTCCATCCTGACATTCAAAAGAGCATATCAGAAAATTTTCTCCTTCAGACTTTAAGAAGCATTATATGTTATATATTAATTGAATGTTATGCATACAGGACCAAACCCCCTCATACGTACCACTTTCCATGAGTTATTCACAAAACCCGGCCTCACTATTTCCCTTAAACCATCTTCTTCCCCCTTTTTGCATAACTATTCTCTTCAGTAATTTTTTTTTCTCTCATCTGCAAAATCGAACATTTTGAGTTCTTAATCTGTTGGAAAGATATTACCATGTCGATTCGCTAGTTTGTTGACACCCAAAAGCACAACGTAGGGTACATGCATGAAAATTGGTTGCAATGCCTTATTATTTATGTATAATTAATAATATACTAGATAGGTGGGACCCCATGCGTGAATATGAAGGAATGATGACTCATTTTTCTTTCTCATGACTTGGTTTTGAAATGAATGCTACAGTTATTTTCTCTAAATCAATCTTTGAAACAAATGAGAAAACGACAAATTTTATAGGTGATGTGATTAAAAGAGAAATGATGTTGTTTTTATGATTATCACAAGTTTTATTCTGTTGCACTCAATTTAAATGGAGATCTAAACTCCAAGCTTGAAGTAGTATATGATAATGGTATTGTGAATTTCTTGTTAAAAGGGTTATGCGGCATTGTTTAAAGTTTGAGGTTTAAAGGTTGGGACATGATCTCCCTAGGAAGTGTTGACATATATTACATTGGAGTTTTAAAAGTTGGCGCATATGTAAATTTTGAAAACATAGGAAATTGGTGGTATATCCAACTTGCATTGAATTGTTATGGAATTAGTGGGTTATGCGTTGTATGGCTAGTTCACTTGTACTAGCTATGGTTGAAGGAGTAAATTTTGATACGACGTGCAATAATATCACGCCATTCTAAGCTACCTCGAGGGTCTCCACCCTTGTTATTTTGCATTTGGTCATTTTTGTTGGTTGTTGCCTCTGTTTTTCTCGGTCATGGAAGAAGTGTTCTGACTTTGTCAATTTTGAGAAACTCGGTAGTGGTTAAAAGAATACTGATGGTAATGATTTGGACCCAGTATGTCCATACTTTGACTTTTAGTATTGGTTGTTTGGATACTGTGCCTTCTTGACTCTATTGTGCGCAAGCTGTGTTATCACTATTGAATGTTTCTTGGATAGTAATTTATAAAATTAATTCTTTGAAATGTAATTTCAAAATACAAAGTGAGAAGTAGTGGAGTTGAGCACCAGTTTTGGAATTTTGAAATAGAGTATTGGATTTTGATTCTGAAACAGGAAAGTGTTTTGGATTTTGTTTGTTATGGTGATGGCATTATTTTTTTTGGATAATGATAGAACAATAACCATTGGAGTCCCTTCCATTATACTATCTTACGCACATTACACTCCCCTCATTATCCCACTTACACGTTTTACACTACTTGTTCTATTATTACTCATTTTTAAGGAAAAGTCTATATGGAAATAAAAGAAATGGAGATGGAGGTTAATTGATGATTGGTGTTTTGAGATATGGTTATATTGAATAGTATCCATATATATTTCCCCCTCCATGCTACCATTTTATGCACACTATGAACCCCTCATATTCCCAATGACCCTATCAATCCTTGTTCATGTGGAAATTGATTAATAGATTTTGTATGGATGAATTGCATGTGTTTTGTGGTAAATAATAGAGCCAACTCTTGATTTTATTTAAGTGTAGTTTCATATATGGATTATTAAGAATTTTTCATGACTCGTTGAATATTTTCTTCAGGATGATTTTTTTTAGCAAGAGCAGTAATGGTAGAGGTAACACAGGCAAGGGAAATTGGTAGAGGGATCACAGAAGACCCCGGTTCTCTATACATTTTGATGATGACACCCAGGAATTGAACCACCTTTTCCAAGTTGGTTTCTTCAAACTAGTAGGCCAAGGAATCTTCCAGCACCGACCAGAAAGACCTCCCTTCCAAGCACATGAAAATATTCATGGAATTATATTCCCTCCTTATGTGTCGATGTGACCAGAACTGCTTGCCAACGATGGTTGGTAGGAGATTTTCCACCATCATGTTGTTCACCACCATGGTTAGCCCACTGCATCATTTCCATTACCCCCACCACCACCAAAAAATCAAGTTTCCCAAGTTGATATTGCCCTCTCAAATGTGCAGTCATCACACGCCAACAAAATATTGAGAATAGATGTCCCCGAGCTGCATGACAAGGGAAAAGAAATAGCCACTCACTCCAGCTCATCCAAAGAGTCTGCGAAATCAGTCTCCACTCGCCTACATCTTAAGGATGATTGTTCTCATGTCATTAGTGTAATTCAGCCTCAAGACTCTAACCAATCAAAGGCTGCCACAGAAAAATCAAAAGGGGACAGTAGCGAGAAGAGACCTAATGCCTCACATAGTAAATATGGATTTTGATGATTGAGGTTGTTTTCCACAGTATTTTTATTTTGATTAAGATTTGAACAACAAACATATATTTGACACTATTTTGGACAGTAGCATTCATTTGAGCATTTTTTATTGGACAACTTGGATATAATGTTATTTTTGGGAACATGATTATATTACATTGTGTTGGTATTTATAATTTGAGAATATATATATGAAGCGGGAGTTACAAGGAGGTATTTTTGAATTAAATGATTTGGATATTTTTTATGTCAGACAATTATAAAAGGAAACAATTGGGAGTCACAAGGGGTCCCACCTATTTAGTTATTATTTAAATACCCTTATTTATATATTATTATTATTTATTTGTCTCAAACTGATTAGTTAAGTTAATTTGACTTAACTAAAGAAAGGTAGTTCAACTACCATAAATTATTGAGAAAGAATAAAATATCAATCAAATGAAGAGACAAGGAGGAGGAATAGAAGGAGAACTACAGCCATGAGGTTTGTTCTATACTAGTGATATACTTTTAACTTTTATCCATTCTGAGTTTACTAGAAAGATTAAGCCTCTTGATGACAACAGGGTTATTATTGAAGGTAACAGGATTCAAAATTTGAATCACATACTTTAGGAGATTGTTTTAAAGGTGTATGATTTGTCTTTGACAGACTGTTTATTTTTGTTTGTGCATGAATTGAGTTTCATGGTTGATAAAGAATATCTTGTAGAGTCAAGTGATAGAAGTTTGTGGCAAGTTGATCTAGATATTTAGCTTCAGTTTTCTTCTTGATTGTCAGAGTCTTTTTGTATGGTTCCCATTGAAGGGTTCTAAGTTTGATTTTGGTCCCTACCCTTGTAGGGGTTTGTAGAGAGAACTCAGTTTTTGTATCTCATAATGAAATAAATAAAAAATCAGATTATCGTTTCAGTATCATACAAGTGTTTTAATGATTTGGTTCATTATTTTTCTTTTATCTCCATATATACATTTGTATAATTTCTATACACATTTATGAAAATTTGTTCAAGTTGATTTCTTTTTCATTGAAATATACAACATATAAAAATTATACTTGGTCCTTTGTAATTTATACTTGTGGATTAAGAAATTCCTTTTTAGGCTATAAACCTCGGGCGACATTCCCAACTATCTTTTCTTAGCCCGGCAAGATCCGAAAATGCTTGAGTAAGGTTTTCCATACCTTTTCCTCAATAGTTAATACCTCAGAACTACCCAATCACCCACTTCAAAGTTCCTTTCACTATGATGTTGATAATCTTGTTGTCTCATCATGTTTTATGTTATAACCAAGATGTCCTTCAATATTTGGAGAACCTCTTGTTGGTGTTATATGTGGTCCCCCACTACTTGAACCTAATATTTCTCTCTCAAGGGTGATGTGATTGATGGAGGATGATACCCATAGACTCCCATAAATGGGAACATTTTGGATGAAGTATGAAAGGAAGTGTTGAACCACCATTTGATAAGGGTAAATATTTGACTCAATATGCCTATTTATCATATGCAAAGAAACAATGATAACCTTCCAAAAACCTATTCGCAATCTCAATTTTTCCATCAAATTGAGGATGATAAGATGGTATATGATCCAATTGAATACCCAAACAAGAAAGCAGGTCAGACTAGAATTTCTCATGAAAATTAGATCTCTATTACTTACAGTAATCTTTGGGTTTGAATGTAACATCTAAATATTTTCCATGAATGTTGCATCTATTGTACCTACATTAAAAGGATGAGAAAGAAAACAAAAGTGGGCATACTTTGTGACTCAATCCACCACCACCATTATGAAATTATCTCCTTAAAACTAAAGGGAAATAACCTAATGGACTGAAAAATCAGGAACAATCATCATCATCTCATCACATCACACACACACAAGGTACATAAAGTAATGGATCGAAAATTTAGGAACATTGCAACACCATCATATATAATTCCTTCTTAGTGGGGATATGGTTGTTGGTACTATTAAATCACACCCAAATTATAGGTTACATATAAAAAAACTTGGGATTCAACAATGATTAGCACACATTTAGGAACAAAAAAAGGCACTAATATAGGAACATTACAAAGAAAATCCTAAAAGGTGGCTTTAAGCCACAAGCCCCATGCAACGGAGGAGTATTCCTTCAAGGATTTCAACCTCAATCAAATCCATAGTAACCACTCCAATTTGTCTCTATAACACAACTCAATGGATGCATACATGCATACATGCATACATGTACATGCATACATACATACATACATACATACATGTATGTATGTATGTATGTATGTATCAGAGTAGTGTGTGTCAGGAGGGTGAGGGGTGTCAACATAGACCCTAAGGGAAAATAGATAGTTGGATCCTCATGGGGGCTTGGTGTAGCTTCAAAAAACAAGGATGAAGAATTAGTAGCATCCTAAGGTGTTACCCTTCCTATTTTCTTCACTCGAGTGGAGATTATAGTGAGGGAACATCACTAAATAGTCATAGAGGCTTTGAAAGGACTAAGAATCCTCTCCATTTCATCCATCTCCAATATATTCTAGAGAGATAGCATCCTTCTAAATAACTTCTGAAAATCATACTACTTACATGTTTTAAGGGATAACAATCGAGAAGAGGATAAAGGGGGAATCATGGATCCACTCATGGTGAAGATATTATTACGATAACCAAGGATGATTTCACCTAAAACAACCTCACCCTTATTTCCATGACTATGAAAAAACAAAATTTCAATAAGTTTCAAAGGGGGCTATCCTCCCCAACCCTTGATGCTCATGTCAATTTAATAAGGAGAGGTAGGATTTCTTAATGATTTCCCTCTAGCTCCACCCATCCTTGTGAATGCATCCCACTAATGCCACCTCTAGTTCTTGTGTGAGTAATTCCTTAGTCTCTATGCTATAATGAGGAAATGTGAGGGAAATTGTGACGATACTCGAGAATATTCCTCTCATTTTGGCTTCAACACCATTAGGTGTATGTCCAAACTAGATACACTTGAGTCCACAAGAAAATAAAATAATCCATGTTCCAGTAGGTATATACAGTTTCATTTCATAAAACTACAAGCCTAACAGGATAGCATGTGATTATACCTCTCTTTCCTATGACAATTGGTAACTAGGAAACTCATTGCTTTCAAAATGACCCTCTATTATATCAAACAATTGAAGTTATGTTTGGTCTCATCGTGCCCATGTGCACTACAACAAATGAATGTCCAACACTCACATATGACATTGTCACAACCACTCCAAGAGCACCAAAATTGGTATAATGCATCTACTTGAAACCTTAAATCGTTGGTTTGCATAATTTTTGTATGTTTTGTTCCTTTATTTTTTAACTAGGACCATTTTATAGGTAGTAAACTAGAACCCCCACTTTGTAATGTTGATATATACCTAGTTGGATTTTTTGGAAGTACTCAATGACACCGTACTTCAAATGACCAATATTTACTTTTTCAAAAGTCTCCAAGCAGTGATTTCTGGTGTACATTTTTTTTAATTTTTCAAAAGTCTCGAAGTAGTTCATATTGGTGCACATGCATCATTTTCCCTTACATGCATAATTTTCTCTCTCTTAGAGTGCACTTGAGCTTCATCCCTTAATTCTACAGATTTATCTTAGGTAAACTCCACTTTTATTTGAGGTAAATTCCACCTTTCTAGGGATAGGAGAACTTCGTTCCTTAATTATAGGGTCAAATCCTATTTTCTAGGAGCTATAGTGCGTATTTCCTCCACTATAGGGGTAATTCCTATTTTCTATGAATACGTGAATACTTGCATGAGTATACCCTATTTTCTAGGAGCTAATGCACTACACTTTGCATGCATGATCTAGTTTACTCCACTTTGTTAGTAAAGGAAACGCCCTCATGAAATTGCATTAAGTAATTAGGGAATGTTCTCTCATTCTTTACTTTTAGTTAAGCCTAGCATAGTTGCATGAATAATTTTTATATATTCCATTCAATTGCTTTGTATTGTAATTTTAATCATTATTTTCATTCTTGAATTATGATTCTTCTTTTCAGTAGTTAATGAGAATTCAATTTCTCCATTGATTTTTATTCTCTTCTTATCCCATATTGTATTTCCTATCAATTACATTCTAGATCATCTTGCAGGTTGATCAATCGAATATTATATGCTATCAAAGAAAGTTTGAATCTGAAAGTGTAGTACACAAGTTGTAGGTGTAAGTCACAAATTAGAGTGCATAGATAGGATGGATTAGTCTTAGAAAATAATCCTCACAACATTCAACTACTATGAATGGAAGACACGGGTCATTATTCTCTTGTAGACTAAAAGTCAATACATGATAACAATGGGAATTGAGACCAAACCAAATTCCATTGCTGAAAAGGGAAAATGGTTTAATAAAATGAATGAAGCGTATGGATTGTTATGTCTCTTTATTTCTCCCAACCTACTATTGCACATCAAATATATAAGAACACCCAATGAAGTCTTGACCAAATTAGAAAGACTCTTTGGGAAGAATTAAGTGTCGCAAGGACATCAGTTGGAGAATAAGCTCATCGATTTGAGCCCAAGCATCTTTGATACTATCTAATATTTTGTCACCAAGTGTAAGTCTCTAATTATTCAACTCAAATTATTTGAAATTGAAAAGAATAAAAATAAACGCATTCTCTCAATTATGTCCAAACTTGATCCTGAATACTCAGTTTTTGTTTCTACCTTCCATGCAACAAAATCCACATTCGAAGTTTCTTGGAAGATGCCTTCTGATTCGATGATTTTTCTACCTCTCTCACCCAAGAGAAAGATAAACTTTCTTATATTGGTTACCTCAATACAACAAAGGCACATGCATTTTCTACAAATGAGGGAAGCAATACTAGTAAAAACTTAAACAAC
This sequence comes from Picea engelmannii, assembly GCA_009831015.1. Taxonomy (NCBI): domain Eukaryota; kingdom Viridiplantae; phylum Streptophyta; class Pinopsida; order Pinales; family Pinaceae; genus Picea; species Picea engelmannii. The sequence continues at coordinate 149,933 of ML782366.1, read as the reverse complement.
AATTCATGGGAAAGAAAGACCAAGATTAGAAGAAGAAGGGAAATTCAATAACTACACAGGAGTCCTCTAACTCTGAAATTGGGAAAACAAAGAAGGATAAGGTGATATGTTCTTACTACAAGAAATCCAATGATGAAGAACATGCATGCAGGAGGAAGGAGATTGATTAGATGACCCATATTCTTGAGAGACATAATATCAACGTACCTGAAAATATTAAGAAGAAACATGAGAAATATAAAAATCCATAAGATGATAAAGGAGAGGGAAATGAAACGAGTCATCCACTTATTTTTGTCCCTTCCTGTATATCTACATGGGTTATTAATTCAGAAGCTTCAAACCATATGGCATCATCACATGAAATATTTACTTCTTTGGATCCATGTTGTTAAGCCCTAATATTGGCTCATTACCCCTTAATTGGGGCATATTACATTAGTAATGTTATTTTATTTATGTCATCTTTATTCCATTAGTTGTAATTATACCTCCTAGTCTCCTATATATACCAAGGAAACATTTTCATTTGGAATCATCTTTGAATTGTACATTTATGTGGGCATAAGGAGGTTTCCCCCTCGAAGAGGCTTATTATCTAAATTTATCTCTTTTTCAAGGCGTTGAGTACTTATTCTAAGGTTTTTCTATGCTATATTGATATTTGGTTCTTAACATATGGTATCAGAGCTCAAGGTCTTGGGGTTTCACTGCTACATCTGAGACACCTTGGAATTTTTGCTATAACTTGTTTTTTACAATGTTTCAGAAGGAACGTCTTGGAGGATATTTAGTAGACGGATCAAGGTATGTTGGGTTAAAATTTCATCTCCTAATACCTTATAATTTCGGAGATACAACTCGTGCAAGATAGGGTTCTAGAATCATCCTGAACTGACTCATTGTGGAATTTTTGCTATAAAATGTTTTATGTAACATGTCAGACCCTGAAATATGGAGGATATTCATAGAAATTAGTAAGGTATTTGTGGTAACAAGTTCAGCTTCTGGTTCGTCTTAAATTTGTAGATACACCCTGTGGAAGATAGGGTATCTGACTAGTCCTATTGACTAGTCTCAAGAAGGTGTTCTAGGTAAAACAATAATAACTTCTTCCTAGAGTATCCAAATTGGGTGATACTGGTTGCATTGGATAGTGCACAGTCTGTAGTATTTTTGGTATGAGTTTCATAATTTTATATCAATTATTTTTTTGGGGGCAAACTATACAAGTGACATCTCCCGAAAAGGCCAAAAATCAGCAAGTTGAGGGGAAGTTACCGTAAATTCCTCTTGGCACATCCAATTTTGATCAGACCTGTGGCATTGCAGAGAAGAAATATCAGGAAACTACAAAAAATAAAGTTTCATACCGAGAAGGGACAAAACTTTGGAGATACAGGAGAAGAAATATTGTCTAGCAGAACCACCTCAAAATCAAGTTTCAAATGTGATACTTGGCCAACATGCCACCCAAAAAGGGAACTTATACGCCAAATAAGCCTCCAGATCATCCTACATGGACTCTTGATGAAGGTGAAGAAATGTGTAGGGACATAGATGATTTACAAAAGAATACATTAACAAAAGATGAACTACAAGAGATGATGGAGGGTTTAAAAGGGGAGATCATGGAAGGATTGAAAAATTTCATAATAGAGAGGACACATGAAAGTGAAATGTATCCCATGAAATTCATGATGAGGACATAAGGAAGGTGAATCAAGAATGGAGAAATTACAACTTTGGTTTGAAGACCAACCACGTTCCTAAGATCGATATGAGGAAGTTTGATGGCAAAGACCCAATCACATGGATACTTCAAATAGAGCAATTCTTTGATCTACATAATGTGCCGCATACACAAAAGGTACGAATTGCTTCTTTATATTTAGAACCCAATCAATTTGTATGGTATCAATGGATTTGTTCTCACAAATAACTCGTCACTTGGAAAATTTTCGCGGAAGAAATGATAGCACACTATGAGGATACAAGGAGCAATACCTTCTTTAGCCAATTGATAAATCTCAAGCAAAAGGGTTCAGTTACAGAGCACATTGAGAACCTCCAAATATTGACTATAAAGGTAACATATATTCCAGATGAGCACTTTATTGATGTATTCATAGGAACTTTAAAGGATAACATTCAACATGAGGTTCGCCTTTGGGAACCCAAATCATTGGATAATGCATTTAAGGTGGCAAGAAATGTTGAAAGTAAAAATATGGCTATGGCTACTAGAAGGACCAATCCCAAAATCTATAGAGAGAATAATGCTCCTTCTTCTAAAACACCTCAACCTACAAGGTTGACACCTCATCAATTGGAGGAAAGAAAACCAAAAGGTTTATGCTTTAATTATGAAAACAAGTACAGTAAGGGACATAAGTGTGGTGAGAAGAAATTATTCTACATAGGTTGTGAAGAGGAAGAAGAACAAGAACAAGAACCATCTCAAGATGAAAACTTAGAAGCAATTACGTCTGAAGAGTTGACTCCCACAATATCATGTAATGCATTGGCTGGAATTAGCACTCCTCAAAGCCTCAAGATCGAAGGATACATCAAAAATAAAAAGGTAATAGTCCTAATTGATTATGGCAGTACTCATAATTTCATTCACTATAAATTAGACAAAGCTCTCAATTTCTTTGTATATCCAGCACCAAAGTTTCAAGTAATGATTGCAGATGGAGGAACTATCAATTGCTCAGTAAAATGCAATAAGATCAATCTTACTATGGGGGAATATGTAATGATTAGTCCAATGATTGTTATACCCATGGGTGGTCA
>ML782366.1:103327-136003 GCA_009831015.1 Picea engelmannii | reverse complement strand
CAAGAAGTGTACCTTTATTGGATACGGTGTTAATGATTTTGGTTATCTCTTATGGGATTATGAAAATAAAAAAATCATTAGGAGTAGAGATGTCATATTCAATGAGAAGGTCATGTACAAAGATCAGTTGCAGGGAAAGAAACGGGAAAAAAAAACAAGAATACATAGTGCTTGATGAGATCACTGAAAAAGAAATTCCAAAGGAACCAGAAAATCAAAATGTACAACAACAAGAGAAGCATGTACCTCAAACACCTGCAAGTGTTGTTAGAAGATCTACCAGGTTAAGTATACCCCCTGAATGATACTCTCCTTCATTGTATTATTTATTGTTGACTGATTCTGGTGAACCAGAATGTTATGAAGAGGCAATGCAGGTAGACACCAAAAAGAAGTGGGAGTAAGGCATGAAAGAGGAAATGGATTCCTTGGAAAATAACCATAATTGGGACTTGGTTCAGTTTCCTGCGAGAAAAAGAGCATTGCAGAATAAATGGGTTTACAAGTTGAGGGAAGAAGATGGAGGAGAAAAGTGGTACAAGGCTAGACTTGTTGTAAAGGGGTTTGCACAAAAGGAAGGTTTAGATTTTGATCAAATATTTTCTCCTGTTGTTAAAATGACTTCAATTAGGACTATTTTAAGTCTTGTGACAGTAGAAGATTTTCATCTTGAACAGTTAGATGTAAAAACAACTTTTCTCCATGGGGATTTGGAGGAAGAGATTTATATGCAACAGCCACAGGGGTATGAGGTAAAAGGGAAGGAGAATTTGGCATGTAGGTTGAAGAAGAGATTGTATGGCCTAAAGCAAGCTCTAAGGCAGTGGTATTTGAAGTTTGACAGGTTTATAACAGAACAGGGTTATAGTAGATGTCATTATGATCATTGTGTTTATTTTAAAAAGCTAGAAAATGGAAGCTTTATTATCTTGCTATTGGATGTAGATGACATGCTTGTTGTAGGGTCTAATATGCAGGATATAAATGTGCTCAAGAAGAAATTATCCAATTCATTTGCAATGAAGTATTTGGGTGCTGCAAAGAAAATCCTTGGCATGAGAATAACAAGAGACAGAAAAAATCGCAAATTGACATTGTCTCAGGGTGAGTACATAGAGAAGGTGTTGGAGAGGTTTAGAATGCAGAATGCAAAACCAGTTGGTACACCTTTGGCCAGCCATTTCAAATTAACTAAGGAAATGTGTCCCAAGACATAGGAGGAGATAGAATACATGTCCAGGGTCCCTTATTCATCAGTAGTTGGTAGCTTGATGTATGCAATGGTTTACACAAGACCAGATATTGCACATGTAGTGGGAGTTGTGAGCAGGTATATGAAAAATCCAGGTAAAGAACATTGGGAGGTAGTAAAGTGGATTCTTAGGTATTTGAGAGCTACTACTACTCATGCATTATGTTTTGGAGGTTTAGACACTTTTCTATAGGGATATTTTGATTCAGATATGGCAGGTGATAAAGATAGCAGGAGGAGTACCACAGGGTAAGTTTTTACTATAGGTGGAACAACAGTAAGTTGGATTTCGAAACTGCAAAAGGTTGTTTCACTTTCAACAATAGAGGCAGAGTATGTTGCTGCTACAGAGGCTAGTAAAGAGATGATTTGGTTATAGAGGTTTATGGAGGAATTGGGAAAGAAGCAGGAGGATAGCAGGTTTTACTGTGACAGTCAGAGTGTCATTCACCTTGCAAAGAACTCAGCCTTCCATTCGAAGACTAAGTATATATAGTTGAGGTACAAATTCATACGATCTGTCTTGGAAGTTGGACATTTGAAGTTGGAAAAGATACACACTAGCCAGAATCCTGTAGACATGTTAACAAAGGGAGTAACCAAGGAGAAACTGAGGTCCTGCTCAGTTTCAGTTGGTCTTCAAGAATGAAGATGAAGATAAGAAATTTTCCAGGTCCAAGAAGGTTTATAGTCCAGCATATACAGCAGTGGTGGAGTTGTTGAGATCAGTCTCCAAGTGGGAGATTTTTGGTTGTGGAGCCTGATTATCTTCCTAATTCAGAGGTCTTTTACTTTCAACCATGTTTATACCCCATGAAGTATTTACTCACTAGAAGTATGTACACTCTTCCACGCGGGGGAGTGCAGTGGGGGGGTACCCCCTCTGCGGGGTCCGAGGGGGCTATCCCCTCCGGTTGGGGGGTCTGGGGGAAAGCGGGGGTTTGGGGGCAAAGCCCCTGAAGGAAAAAGTGCCTTGTAAATGTATATTGTAATTTCATTGAAAATCTAGATCGTTCATTATAAAGGTCGCAGATCTAACTGTAGAGATTATGTTAGGGTTTTTTTTCCCTAGAAGGCAACCTTCTTTTATGAGGGAAATGTAATGCAGCTATGGTTGATGGTGAATATTGTATTCTAAGAGAGGATACTATGAGAGAAAGAAGAGGAAGTTACAACGGGTTTTGTTGTAGGTTGTATCCCTTCATTTGTTGGATAATAATAAAGGAAGGACCTGACAATTTCTCTAGTGGGCGTAGCCCACACTGGGTGAACCACGTAAATATGTGTCTCTCTTGTATTGTGTATCTTATATGTTTTGTTTCCACATTTGTTTTATTTTATTGCTCCACGATCCTGTTTTTCTAACAGTGTGAAATCTCTATGTGGGGAAGGATAGACCTCCTCCTTAGCTTCTCTGACCTGCTTATTGATCTTTGAAACAGAGGCTCTGCCCTTTCTCTTCTTTTTGATCTCTGTTTTATTACTGGTAGGTGATGAAGAGCCTACAATTTTTGATTGGGGGGTAGGTGTTGGGTCCATCTTAAAGTGAGAAGAGACCAAAAAAATCTCCCAAGAGATCTCTTTCTTTCCCAACTCTTCAGAGACAAACATCCTGATAAGTCCAGAGTGGAAAATATTGGAGTCCACATCCTTGGATTTGGATTGCACCCTATCTTCCATTTTACCTATACTTCTCAGTAGGTAATATGGAATATTCATCTAAACCTTACCAGTAAAATGCAACAACAACCTTATGTGGTAATGGTACAGGGTGTTAAATCTCCGTTCACAACTAAAATATCTTTGTATGATTTTCAACATTCTGTCAAACTGGTTGATCAACTGATTCCTTGACACATTCTTAGACAAATAATTGTCTTGGTATTCAGGCTTGAAAATATATTTAATGAAATATGAACTCAATACCATGGCCTTTAACCAATTTTATCCTAAAATGGGAATCCCTGTTGCAGCTGAGATGGAGTCTTCAGTCACCTCAAATTCCAAATCTCCAACTCTGGTTTTCTTGCCATCAAAATTTAGTGAAAATTGTTTTGCTACTTCTGAGTGGCCTCTCTACATGTTCTGGAAAAAAGAGAGGCATCCTTGTAACACCCTGTTTCCCCCAGTCTGTAAAAAAATAACTATACTAGCCAAGAACTGTGGCAGACTCAAAAATGTGAATGTGTGATGTGAATGGACCTTGTGGAAAAGGTCGATGAATGTAAATAATAATACAAATATATATATATATATATGTGTGTGTGTGTGTGTGTGTGTGTGTGTGTGTATTGCAGGACTGCTGAGAGGGGAAGGTGTTGAAAAAGAGACCACGATGGTTGAAGAAAGGTGGTGGAAGGCACCTGGAAAGGTGGTGTTAACATCCGCTGAAACCAATACCGTATTTGGACTTCACTGGCCTGGAGAACCAAGAGCGGCTCGTTGGCCCTGAATTAAATGACTTGCCAAGTTGGTAGGAAAAGGGATCCTCATGAGTAATGAGGGATGGGGGTGAACCACCCATCTGTAGAGTCCTCAGACCTAACCACCACGAGGAAGATCGTGCCACACGCAACCTCGCCGAAAGGAGAAAGGAAGGAAGAGTGTGGCATGAGGGGTCAGATGCAAGGGAAGGAAGAAAGAGAACTCAGGAAAAACACAGAGTGAGTGGCAGTGGAGAAGAAGGAGAGTAACCTTTGTTCTCGGTCACTGAAAAATAGAGATGCAGTCTCGCAGCATCATGGTCTCAGCTCGGGGGTGGCTAGTGATAAATTTGTTGGGAGTCATTGAGCCTATGGTTGGGTGGAAACGAGCACCCCTCTCAGCAGTTGCAATCACACTTGGCGTTATTTCTGATAAGTGTTTTATATCCTGTATCTTGAAGTTTATATGTTGATATATATGTTCATAGTCTATGCAATTTATGAACGGTTTGAGCATAAGACTGTTTGTGTAGTGTTTTGACCAGAAATGGTGGTTGCATGCTTATAATGGAAAGACCATGTGTGGCTTATGTTTTATGAATTTCTATTTATATGCTTACTGATCTAAGTCAAACTTCAAGTCTTCTCTCAGGAGATTGTTCCTGTGTCTGTCCTACCAGATGCCTTGGATAGATTTTCTCCCGAAGGCATCCTTTTGAGACCACTCCCTTACCTTAGAGAAGACCTTCCACTCTGGTCTTCAAAACCTGTGTAAATTACCTGAGGACCTAAAGAAGGATGTTAGAGGATAAGTCTCAAAACCTTGTATGAGGGAGAACGGTCCTCGTAGACCTCAACATTTCAGCATTTCGGCACCCGGAGTATCTAGGTGTGAGTTTTCTTGCACTCGCGAGCCCCGAAACCACGACCCATGAAATCTCGAAACGAGAGCGTGTGGATAAGAATCGATTGACGGACGAGATCTCGTCAGAATATCTGCGGTCATTCACGACCATTGGATTGGAGGAATAAATGAGGGCATTAAATTCCTTAACCCCTTTTTTTTTTCTTTGTCTTTGCGAGTAGCGAAGAAATCGGGACCGTAGATCCCCAAGGTCCATGGGAGTATTCGGACCATTGATTTTTCCATGTCTAGGGAGCAACGGGAGAGTGCACAACGTGGAACAGGTCTGAGTTGTTAGACCTTAGTCCAAACACCCAGCAGTCATTATATCTGACCGAAGATGCATGGGGGTTAAACCTTTGTGAGCAGCAAAAGTGAAAAGTCCCGAAGGAGTTGGTATCGGGATCTCGGCATTCGGGAGTTCGAGGGTCCTGAGGAAGAAATTCTAGACACTCGACATCAGAAGTTCTGAATTTGTGAAAGGATCGGAGCCGTCCATCTGCGGAATAACGTGTGTCACGAGATCATCTGCTTCGGAGACTCAGGCATCGAGACTCACAGAGGTGAGCATCTAGACTTTACGAGTGGCGAAGTCGCAAGAAGATTAGAACCATCCATCTGCAGAGGACAGGTGGCTGAGATCGAGGGTTCTCGTGAACTCGAAGGTTCGCAAGGTGAGAGCCTAGGAGTTGGGTGCTCCAAGTCGCGAGTTGCGAAATCGCGAGGAGCAAGGATCACGATTGGATCCAGGTCACAAGAGGATCGTTGGATCAGAGCCTCATCGTGCGTATCACACATTCAGAGGTTGAGAGGACCTCTTCTCGACATCAAAAGTCATGAAATCCCGATCACCGAAACCCCGAGATGGCATGAGGTGTGAATGAGGTTAAGGAAAGACAGGATTTGATCATGACCATTGGTCATCCCGAAAAGATCATGACCATTGAACTTGGTTGAATGTTTCCACCATCCATCGAAGGGACACATGGCTGTCACTCGACGTTTCGATATCCGGGAAACCAGAGGGCCAAAAAACCTTGCCCACGCAAATCAAGAAATCTTGATACGCGCTGTAGTGGAGAAGAGAAGTCCTGAAAGAATCTAGACTGTCCATCAGAGGAGATGCATGGTGAGCTGTCAGAGTTACAGGAAAAGTCCCAAAATCCCATGGACCGTTGGATCAACCCTCTTAAGAGTCATCGATCTCTTACACAAAATTTCCATAATGGGATTCGGAGATTTGAATGACAAGGAGTTTTGGAGTCAATGCATTTCAAACTCCCGAGTATTGAGACCCCGAAAGGATCCATAACGTTGGATCAGGGGAGGTTTACAGCCGTCGATCTCCCTTTGGAGGGAAACATTGGAGACCTTGAAACTTTCAGGGATTTGAATGGGGAAAGGTAGAAGTCATGCATCACAATTCCCCGAACCGTGAAAAGCTGATAAGCGCTTGGCTAGATTAAGTGCATGGACACGGATCAGGGTCACATGGACAAGACCCCAAGCGGGAAACTTGCCACTCGCTAGCCCTGTCGGGGTTCGGCATTTCATTGTTTCGAACTTCGGGGTTTGCAGAGTCGAGAGACTCGACATTCTGGTAGCACTAAGTTGCGAAGTGCGAAAAGACGCCATACTGGTTCGGCCCGTAGTCGTGACCCATGATCCCATGGAGGTGGACATATGAGGAACTAGCTAACACTAGGCCCCCATAATTATCTCGGGGATTCTGATCCTCGAGCAATCGACGAAAAATTTATTATGCCAGAGTGGGTATGTGACAAATTAGTATCAGAGCATGGTTACAACACTTGGCCTGCTTGGGCTCATGAACGGGTTGCGTAGAAGCTCCGTTCGAAACACTCCTAAAAAGAGTAACCCCCCTGTCTTCACCTCCCTAATTAAAAGATGAAGTTGAGGATAAAAAATCCCTATTGTGTTTGTACATGTGAAAATATGAATTATGTATTGGTTATAATAAATATAAATATCAATTAACAACCAGTGTTTTTCCTTTTGCACACAAGCGGAAGATCAACCGCGGGAAATTATCAACGCATAGTATGGTGACTCACAATGAAGTGGGAGAAGGCTCCCACAATAGAGATGAAGAGTCTGACAAAAGGAGGGCAGCAAGTACCCCTTCAGGTCTAGCCGAGACTGTGAGGAGCCTCATGGTCGAATTACAAAGTTGTAAGGACAACAATGAAAGGATGATGAAAGAACAAGAAAAACAAACAAAAGTTAATGCAATTTTACTGCAGAGTTTATCCGATCTACAAAGACAATGCAGCATGAACCTGAAACTCAGAAACATGATCATATCATTGGTCACACTGAGAGGAGCACCTCGAAAAAGGTCTGCCCCAGGGGTAAAGGACAAGCGTCAGATGATTCCTCTTAGAAGGAAGCTAGCGATTCAGAGGGATCTTCTAGCAGTATAACCAATTCCTATCCCCAAAGGAAACAGAAGAAGCAAAATTCTTCCAAAGGTCATAAATTCGAAGAATTCAAAAAATCCAAACCACCCTCCTTCGACGGAGAAATAAATAAGGGAGAGGAAGCAGAGGCCTAGCTACTTGGACTAAAGAAGTATTTTAGAGTCCATGACTTTTCAGAAAATATGAAGGCACGAGTGGCCACCTTCAACTTGAACGAAAAGGCTTCCATTTGGTGGGAAGATCTTAAGAATGTGAAAGGGGTTCGCGAAGAGGACCTGTCTTGGGAACGGTTTGAGAAATACTTCTGAAAGAAGTATATGTCGAAAAAATATTTCGACGAAAAGACTAAAGAGTTTTATGAAATCAAACTGGGACAACTCACTATAGAAGAATATGTTAACAAATTCCTCGATTGTTTCAGGTATGTACCCTATATCAAGGCGGAAAAGGAAAAGGTGCAATGCTTCATCAGTGGACTACCTGAGGACTATCGAAATAGAATTGAATTTGATGAGCCAAAGACTCCAGAAGGCACTATTTGAAAGGAAACCTATTGTCATGAACAATTTGGGCATCGAACAGAACCTCGCAAAGGATGGAAACAGAAGAATAGTTCAAGATTTCAGAAAAGGGGAATTAAATCCCCGGGATTTAAGAACTATAAGAAGAACCCAAGAATGAGCTTCCCAGCCCGGATTATGCATGAGCAGAATTTTCTCTCCTTGAGCAGAAGTAAAACTTTTGGACCCATATCAGTGAAGACTGATAACCCAAACAGAGAACCTTTGAAATGTTGGGGTTGCGGGGAATAACATCTATTGAGAGACTGTCCACACCGACAACAGAATAGTCGGAGGATTTATAACATCCAAGAAGCTACTACCATCAATGATGTGGCCAGGAGTGAGCCACTAATTTATGCAGCCTTGGATAATAACCATGCCGACCACCAAGCTTCAGTAGTGTAAATAGAAGGTATGATTTCCAACCATCTAGTGTCTTTTTTAATTGACCCTGGTTCAAATTTGAGTTATATAGCCCCTAAGGATTTTGATAAGTGTAAACTACAGCCACAAAAACATACCAAGCCATGGTTGGTACAGTTAGCCACTGGCACCAAAAGAAGGGTAGCAGAGGTTATACCAGCCTGTCAATTGATGTTGGGTAGATTCCCCACCCAAACAACCCTTAACTTATTACCCATGGGATCGTATGATCTGCTGATTGGTATGGACTGGCTAGTTGCCCATAAATCTAGATTGGACTGTTACCACAAAACTTTAGAATGTGTAAGTAAAGAAGGGAAAAACATAACCCTTTAAGGGATCCGAAAACCTGTCTCGGTGAGACAAATATCAGCTCTGCAAATGAGAAAGTATTGTCGAAAGGGATGTCCCCTATATGAAATATAGGTGTTGAAAACAATCGAAGGTGACAAACCAAGCCTAGACGATCACCCTATCCTGAGAGAACACAAAGATGTGTTTCTGAAAGAGGTATTGGGTTTACCTCAGAGAAGGGACATAGACTTCTCGATAGAACTTGCATCGGGAGCGGTGCCGGTGTCTAGGACACCCTACCGGATGAGCACACCCGAGTTAGTTGAACTCAAGTTGCAATTAAAAGAAATGATGGATAAGGGATATATTCGGCCTAGCGTATCTCCATGGGGAGCACTAGTCATGTTCATGAAAAAGAAGGTCGATACCCTTAGACTTTATATAGATTATAGGCAACTCAATAAGGTAACTGTAAATAACAAATACCCCTTTCCCAGGATCGATGACCTGTTCGATCAATTGGGGGGTGCATATATTTTCTCAAAGATTGATTTGAGGTCGGGATACCATCAAATCCGAATCAAGGGTGAAGACATCCATAAAACTTCCTTCTGAACGAGGTATGGTCACTATGAGTTTGTGGTGGTGGCATTTGGGTTGACCAATGCCCCTGCCACTTTTATGTGCTTGATGAACAATGTACTCAGCAAATTCCTAGACAAATTTGTGCTTGTTTTTATTAACGATATATTAATTTACTCCAAGAACATAAAAGAGCATGAAGAGCATCTCATACTTGTGCTGCAAGTTCTAAGAGAACATCAGCTCTATGCCAAATTCAGCAAATGTGAATTCTTCCAAAAGAAAATACATTACTTAGGCCATGTTCTCTCCGAAGAAGGAGTAGCGGTAGACCCTGACAAAATCAAGTCTATTATGGAATGGCCTACCCCAAAGGATGTTTCGGACATCAGATCCTTTATGGGATTAGCAGGATACTATAGGAGATTTATAAAAGGATTCTCCAATATTGGTTGTCGAATCACTGCCCTCCAGAAGAAGGGGACAAAATTCCTGTGGACACAGAAGTGTGAAGAAAGATTTCAAACCCTGAAACATCTATTGACCCATGCATTTGTGCTGAAGATCGTCAATCCAGAAGATGACTTCCTTGTGTGCACAGATGCCTGTAAGGAAGGGCTCGGAGGAGTCCTTATGTAGGAAGGAAATGTGATCTGCTATGAATCCCGAAAATTGAATGAGCATGAAGTCAATTATGTGACCCATGATCTAGAACTGGCTGCCATAGTGCATGCCTTGAAAATGTGGAGGCATTACCTCCTGGGAAGAAAGTTTTTGCTTATGACAGATCACTGTGGATTGTGATACATGTTTGATCAACCAAATCTCAATGCTAGACAAGCTAGGTGGATGGCCCTCCTTAGTGATATTGATTTCAAAATCATACACATTAAAGGAAAGGAAAATAGGGTGGTCCATGCCCTTAGCATAAGTATGAAAACAATTCACCTGGCAGCGGTGAGAACCTGCGAGACAGATGTCAAGGAAAGAATCATAAATACACAAGAAACAGATCCCTTCATCCAAACTGTGACCATGTACCTACAGAAAGGACCCGCCGGAGAAAAATATGAAGGCTACCAGATGAACGAAGGAGGTCTGCTCACTTATAGAAGCAGATTTTATATTCCAGATTGTGACGACTTGAAGAGGTTCATACTAGATGAACTACATAAAAGACCATATTCTGGTCATCCAGGATACCAGAAGATGATCACGGCCACTAGGAGACAATTCTATTGGCCTGGAATGAAGAAAGACATAGTCGAGTACTTGGCCAAATGCATAGAGTGCCAACAAGTTAAAGCAGAACACCGACACCCAACAGGATTATTACAACCTCTACCAATCCTAGAATGGAAATGGGAAACCATCTCCATGGATTTCATCACTGGATTTCCAACATCGATCAAACAGAATGATGCCATTATGGTAGTGGTGTAAAAATTGAGCAACTCTACCCATTTCATCCCTGTCAAATCCACTTGAAAAGCAATCGATATCACCCAGGTATTCATGGAGATATTCAGACTGCATGGTATGCCAAAAGAGATCGTGTCCGACAGAGACATGAAATTTACTTCTAACTTTTGGAAATCACTGATGGTTGGCTTAGAAACCAAATTGTTGTTTAGCACCGCCTATCACCCTCAAACTGATGGAAAAATAGAAAGAGTGAACCAAATACTTCAAGACATGCTAAGAATGCATGCAATGCATCAACCCAAGAAGTGGGAAGACTACCTGCCACTGGTAGAATTCACCTACAACAACGGCTACCAAGCATCCTTAAAGATGAGTCCCTTCGAAGTCCTCTATGGTAGACCGTGTAACACTCCAGTCAGCTGGAGTAATCTCGTAAACATGATCTCTTTTGGACCTGACATGTTGAAAGAAATGGAACATCAAGTGGCTCAGATAAAACAAAACCTAAAGGTCGCTCAGAACCGACAGAAAAGTTATGTCGGCCAAAAGAGAACTCCAAGAGAGTTCAAAGTGGGAGATCATGTATATCTCAGAGTTAGGCCCAAGAAAAGTTTCCTGAAAATGGGAGCTTGTGCCAAGTTAGCACCTCGGTATTGTGGACCCTTTGAGGTTCTAGATAGAGTGGGACCTGTAGCCTATAGGCTAGCACTTCCTCCCATAGTCAAAGCACATAATGTTTTCCATGTCTCATTATTGAATAAATATGTACATGATGCTAACCATATAATTGATTGGTCTATGATCCAGGTGGAACCAGAGGGAGAATTTCTACCAGAACCTCAATGCATAGTGGACAGAAAGGAAACCCCACTCCAAAACCGAACCATTGCACAGGTCAAGGTGCAGTGGAAACATTTTGGCCCAGATGAGGCTACATGGGAAATGGAGGATGCCATGAAATGGGCATATCCAATTTTGTTTACACTTGTACATGCATGTCATGTTGATAGATAAGAACATCAAGGATGATGTTCTTTTAAGGGGGAGGGAATTGTAACACCCTGTTTCCCCCAATCTGTAAAAAATAACTATACTGGCCAAGAATTGTGGCAAGCTCAAAAATGTGAATGTGTGATGTGAATGGACCTTGTGGAAAAGGTCGATGAATGTAAATATAAATATAAATATATATATGTATTGCAGGACTGCTGAGAGGGGAATGTGCTGAAAAAGAGACCATGATGGCTGAAGAAAGGTGGTGGAAGGCACCTAGAAAGGTGGCATTAACTTCCGCCGAAACCAATACCGTATTTGGACTTCACTGGCCCGGAGAACCAAGAGCAGCTCGTTGGCCCCGAATTAAATGGCTCGCCAGGTTGGTAGGTAAAGGGATCCTCATGAGTAATGAGGGATGGGGGTGAAATGCCCATCCGTAGGGTCCTCAGACCTGACCACCATGAGGAAGATCGTGCCACACGCAACCTCGCCGAAAGGAGAAAAGGCAGGAAGATTGTGGGATGAGGGGGAAGACACGAGGGAAGGAAGAAAGAGAACTCTGGAAAAACACAGAGTGAGTGACAGCGGAGAAGAAGGAGAGTAACCTTCATTCTCGGTCACTGACGAACAGAGATGCAGTCTCGCAGCATCGTGGTCTCAGCTCAAGGCTGGCTAGTGGTAAATCCGTTGGGAGTTGCTAAGCCTACAGTTGGGTGGAAATGAGCACCCCTCTCAGCAGTTGAAATCACACCTGGTGTTATTTCTAATAATTTTTTTATATCCTGTATATTGAAGTTTATATGCTGATATATATGTTCATAGTCTGTGCAATTTATGAATGGTTTGAGCATAAGACTGTTTGTGTGGTGTTTTGACCAGAAATGGTGGTTGCATGCTTATAATGGAAAGACCATGTTTGGATTATGTTTTACGAACTGTTATTTATATTCTTATCGATCTAAGTCAGACTTCAAATATGCTCTCAGGAGATTGTTCCTATGTTTGTCCTACCAGATGCCTTGGATAGATTTTCTCTCGAAGGCATCCTTTTGAGGCCACTCCCTTACCTTAGAGAAGACCTTCCAGTCTAGTCTTCAAAACTTGGTGTAAATTACCTGAGGACCTGAAAAAGGATGTTAGAGGTTAAGTCTCAAAACCTTATACGAGGGAGAATGGTCCTCGTAGACCTCAACATTTCGGCATTTCGGCACCCAAAGTATCTAGGTGCGAGTTTTCTTGTACTCGTGAGTCCCGAAACCCCGACCCGCAAAATCCCAAAACGGAAGCGTGTGGATAAGAATCTATTGACGGACGAGATCCCGTCGGAAGATCTGCGGTCATTCATGACCATTGGATTGGAGGAATAAACGAGGGCGTTAAATGACTTAACCCCTTTTTTTTTATTTGTCTTTGCGAGTAGCGAAGAAATCGGGACCGTAGATCCCCAAGGTCTGTGGGAGTATCCGGAACATTGATTTTTCCACATCCAGGGAGAGGCGGGAGAGTGCATAGCATGGGACGGGTCTGAGCCATCAGACCTTAGTCCAAACACCCGTCAGCCATTATATCTGACAGGAGATGCACGGAGGTTAAACCTTCGTGAGCAGCAGAAGCGAAAAGTCCTGAAGGAGTTGGTATCGGGATCTCGGCATTCGGGAGTTCAGGGGTCCTAAGGATGAAGGTCTGGACACTCGACATCAGAAGTTCCAAATTTTTGAAAGGATCGGAGCCATCTGTCTGCGGAAGGATGTGTGTCGCGATATCATCCGCATCGAAGACTCGGGCATCAGGATTCACAGAGGTGAGCATCTAGACTTTGCGAGTGGCGAAGTCACGAGAAGATCAGAACCGTTCGTCTATGGAGGACAGGTGGCAGAGATCGAGGGATCTCGCAAACTTGGAGGTTCACAAGGTGAGAGCCTAGGAGTTGGGTTCTCCAAGTCACGAGTGGAAAAATCACGAGGAGCAAGGTTCACCGTTGGATCCAGGTCATGGGAGGACTGTTGGATCAGAGCCTCATCATGTGTATCATGCATTCAGAGGTTGAGAGGACCTCTTCTCGACATCAAAAGTCGCGAAATCCCGATCACCGAAACCCCGAGATGGCGTGAGGTGTGAATGAGGTTAAGGAAAGCCTGAATTTTATCGTGACCATTGATCATCTCGAAAATATCACGACCATTGATCTTGGCTGAAGGTTTCCGCCATCCATCAGAGGGACACGTGGCTTATGGTCAATGTTTCGGTATCCAGGAAACCAGAGGGCCAAAAAACCTTTCCCACGCAAATCGCGAAATCTCGATACACGCTGTAGTGGAGAGGAGAAGTCCCGAAAGAATCTAGACTATCCATCAGAGGAGACGCATGGTGAGCTATCAAAGTTTCAGGAAAAGTCCCGAAATCCTGTGGACCATTGGATCCACTTTCTTAAGAGTCATTGATCTTTTACACGAAATTTCCATAACGGGATTCAGAGATTTGAATGACAAGGAGTTTTGGAGTTGTTGCATTTCGAACTCCCGAGTACCGAGACCCTGAAAGGATCCATACCATTGGATCATGGGAGGCTTACGGCTGTCGATCTCCCTTTGGAGGGAAACTTTGGAGACCTCGAAACTTTCGGGGATTTGAATGGGGAAAGGTAGAAGTCATGCATCACAATTCCCCGAACCACGAAAATTCGATAAGCGCTTGGTTGGCTTAAGCGTGTGGACACAGAGTAGGGTTACATGGACAAGACCCCAAGTGGGAAACTTGCCACTCGCTAGCCCTATCGGGGTTCGGCATTTCACTGTTTCGAGCTTCGGGGTTTGCAGAGTCAAGAGACTCGACGTTCTGGTAGCACTGAGTTGCGAAGTGAGAAAAGACCTTGTACTGGTTCAGCCCGTAGTCATGACCCATGATCCCATGGAGGTGGACATATGAGGAATTAGTTGATTCTAGGCCCCCATAAGTATCTCGGGGATTCTGATCCTTGAGCAATCGACGAAAAATTTATTATTCCAGAGTGGGCATGTGACACTGCTCTTCAAAACATTTCCCTTGCCATCGGTTCTGTGTCAAAAAGGCACATGTCCACAGGTTCTGTTCGAACTATCTTTCCACCTTTGTGTGCTTTCTTCGACTGAGGGGTCTCCATGACTTAGAAAGAGGGTTCTTAAGAGGCTGTAAGGGATGCTATTGACCAGAAAACTTCAATTTAAGTCTCAAAAGAACAAGGATGGCCCTCCAAATTAACAATGCTTAGAAAATGAACTTGGCTATGAGAAATGGACTTTCAGGCTCATACAAGCTTTCAGAGTGTAGACTATGAGGAAGTAATTATGAACTGACTCTTCGTATAGGATGAAAACAAGCAAAGGATAACTAGAGAGGTTTGAGCAGTGCCTCTGCATAGCACAACACATATACAGAGGATGGGCTATTTTAGGCCTGTGACTTTCAAAGGCTATGACTAAACACAATAATCAGACTATGGATATGAGTGAAGATGTTTATAGGAATGCAAATATGGCTCCCATACTACCCTGCAAGATTATCAAACCGAAACTAGAGAACAAATATCCTATGAAAATTAATATCCAAAGGAGGTTGCACAGGATACCTGTGAAGTCGACAACTGTTGAGCTCCTTAGCGCGAACTTAGGATGAGATTGAGGAAACTTCGGCCCTGAAATCTATCACAACATCGGATTTAGTGGACAAGCGATCATCTAAACTAAAATGGAAAACTTACGTAGCGCATCACTGTTGAACTTTTCAAATTTAGAAACCGTTACCAAGGATCATAAATGCAAGATCTTTTGAAATCATTTCAACCGACTTCAGGCACTGAAAACAAGGGTTAAGGTATTAGTCATGGCAATCATGACTTGGAGTGGGTGCATGATAATTGTGACAGGTGCTATGGAAATGCCTGTTGAGTGGGAAGTGTTCTCCAAAACAAAAATGATTGGATAGGTGAGTGGGGATGATGAGGTATGCATGCAAGGTCATGAGTGATGAGAGAGGTGTGTCACATCAGCCTGGTCATGAGAGGTATCAACCTAGGGATGAATCACGAGAGGGGACATAAAGAATATACCATGAGCTCATAAGGTTTTAAGGACCAAAAATTGAATTGTGGATCAACACATGAGCTATGAATCAAAGGTTTAGTCATCCTAAGGGGTTCTATCATAAATAAAATTTAATGGATGAGAAATTCATTTTAAAGAGAAAATAAGAATCTAAGGTTTTCTTTTTTTAATTTTTCTTTTTTAACAAAAACAAACTAAGAGACCCAAGGTGACTTAGTGTGATAACACTCCATATTGTTCATATTCACATAACCATTCTCTATGTGGTCTCATATGATAGGATACTCCTGAGTCGATCAACCAAACATCTTGATCTGACTGTGTATTAGTCGACACTGGGTACACATCGCCTCCCTTATCTGGAGTCATATTTCTCTCAGTCGACTGCTTCTCATTGTATCTTGTACTAACTTCCATTCCCTTTGACTTGAAATCCTTTTTGTAATGCCCATATTTACCACATTTCTAGAATCTTCTCATCGACTGAACATGGGATTTGTATCTACCCTTAGACTTTCTGCCAGAGAAATTTTCGTTATCTCTGTCAACCATTCAACCTCTCACCACTAATGCATCTCTGTAAAATCCTTCCATATTCTTCCTTCTCATTTATTATTAAAATAGAGATGCAACCACATCTTCTATTGCTAACGTGGTTGTATTACTCCCTATATCCATGACTAAGCTATCCGAGGAGTCTAGAAAAGAACATAATAGGCTAATACACTTCTCCTCTTCAGTGATATTAATATCCATAGAAGATAACTAGCTTATAATGGTATTAAACGCATTTAAATACTCAATCACCGAACTACCCTCACTCATCCTTAGAATATACAGTTTATTTATGAGAAACAACTTATTTACCAGGGATTTCGACTGGTACAAGCTTCCTAAATTGTCCCATAGTTTCTTGTCTGAATCTTCACTTGAGACATTCAGCAGTACTGAATCTGCAAGACAAAGTCGAATTGTACCCCTTGCTCTCCTCTCTAGCTTCTCCCATTCTTCCATCAACATACCTATTGGCATGGTACCTGGACATATTGTTGTCCATTATTCTCGATCTACAAGGGGATCTTCAATTTTAAGCTTCCAAAGATAAAACTTTTGTCAATTGAATTTTTCAATATCTATTCTTGAGTTGCTTGCCATTCTTTAACACGATCTTTAAAGATTGTTGATTTAGGACTCTTATTGAATCTAGGTTTTAGCTCAGATCTAAGGTTTTTAAACCAAGATATGGTACCACATGTTAAGAAATGAGGAACACTTCCACGCTAAACCTAACAAAAGAGAGGAAGAAATATTTAAACAAGAAAGAAAATGGCAAAGCAAACACACAGTACATAGATATTTTACTCTAGAAACCCAACTGGGAAAACCCGTATTCCTTGAGTGTTTTGCTCTCTTATTGTCTTATCCATTTAGAATAAAATGTTACATGCCTAGCCTTGGTCCACACCTAATACACAATTGACATCATAACTTCTTTATATACACAAGAGAAACCTTGTAGCCAATCCCGGCTTACATTCGCATGACCAACAATCTCTAAACTATTTATTAGTGATTCTACAATTCATTAGTTTTTAAAGTATTACAACATGCCTTATTTATAGGATTTATAGTAGGAAAAACCCTAAACAAAAGGTGTCCAAATACAATTACATAACCACACGGATCATTGGCTACAAATCCCATGAATATTGGGATTCAGTTATAGTCGACTACCAAGTTGGATTACCAATCGGTGTTAAAGTCCAAAAATGCCACATCTATGCATCCAAGACTTGGTTCGTAGAGTGGTGTCAACAAGCAAAGGTTGTAACATTTCATCTTGTTTATGAATAAAATGGATTATCTTTGTCCCAAAACTTTATGTGTACATGTTCTTATATATCTCATCGTTTACATCTACATTTAGGCTTTTAAGTGATTACTAGAGATTGTATATGTTGTTTTGTTTTGTTCTTGGTCTATTGCAAGCTAGCTTTGGGAGGATATCTATGATCTAAGAGGCAACAACAAGTGGAAGAGGTCTACATCAACCGAAAGGATTCAAGGTGCTCCTCTTAACATTCTCTTCCCTCTCTCTTATCACTTAGTCTAGATTTTTTTGGGGTAGATTAGAGATAAGTCATCCTTTTAGGGGGTTATCGCTCTGCCTATTCCTTAGACCCAGTTTAGGGGGGAAGTTTACCCATAACAGAATTGGTGACTCCACTGGCGAGTCTCTCTAGGTTCTTGTTAGGAGATCTTTGGTTGGCTTGAATTCTTGTTTTTTGTTCAGTGTTCTAAGTCTATTTGGGTCTTCGGTCACCTTCCAGGTGCTTACCAGCTTCCCTGATCTAGGTGGTCTGTCTGAATATTTCTCTTTTTTTTTATAATTTTTAGTAGTGTACGCACCATGTTCTATACCCATCCCACATGCATACACGTTCTTATTTATACATAGCACACCTGCATACACAGGCGGACTGTGCACAACACGTGTGCCTGCCATTTTGAAAAAAAAAATCAAAATATTTTATTTTCTTTCAGGAAACCTTTGGTTCCTTAGGTCTTATTGAGTTCTAGAGGCCTCTGTTGGATGTAGTTTGGCTAGGTTCAAGGCTCATATTGTTTATGAAATAACAAAAAAAAAAAAACTCTTGCATATCTTTTTTGGCTTATTTTTAGCTTGAATTTTAAGAAAAATAAGTTGCATTTTAAAAAACATTCCCCCTCATGGCCCAAGGGGGGCATGAATCATGTATTATGCAGTTTGTTTTAGCATCTTTTATTAGTTTTTCTTTGATTGAAAGAAAAAATTAAAATAAAAAACCTTGTTTTTATGCTAGTTAGGTCTCTTTCCTTCTTTGCATTGCTTTGCATTGTATTTGAAAAAGAAAAAGGAATTAGCATAGGGTTGTGTTTTGTTCTCATATTGAAAACATTTCAAAATAAAAATAATAAATAAAATCCTTTCATTTTTCCTTTTGTTTCACTCGAAAGTTGCATTGTGCATTTAGCATGGAAAGGAGAAAAGATTGCATTTTTAGGTTTGAAGGATTGTTCATGCTTTTTTATTGAATCTCTTTTTCATTTGTAGAATTAGTGTAAAATATTCGTTGCCAGTTTTCTAATAAGTTTCTTTTTTACAAGAGTCTCAAACAACATAAGTTTCACTTCCATTCATTGAGTAAGAAAATCCACTAAAACAAACTCACTAATCTAAAATATATTAGTAACACTTTTCCTAGGGTTCACCAATAGCTTAGGCTATGGCCTTGGATTAGGTGTGGAGAGATAAACTCTCAAAGGCCAACCAAAATATAACTTAGGTGTCTGTGCTAGGGTGTGAAAAAACCATCTTGTAATTACTCAATCTAAGAATCTCCTCTAACACAAGAGTTAAACATGAGGCCGCATGGAGGATGGTGACGGAGATATCCACTCCTGATCCTGACAAAGCATTTGGGAGAGTTGTATTGGGGGTGAATCATGTAGTGTTACAAGCCTGACTTGTGTCATACCTATGAGACACTTAGATCCATTCAAGGTACTCTAAGAGTTATTCTAGCCTTGTTTTGTTTTAGGCCTCAGGAGGAACTTCGGGCTTAGTTACCCTTCCCATAAACTCACTCGTATGTCGACTATACCCCCCTAGTTTTTTAATACAAGTTGGTAGCCTAGTTTCTATTATATAGGTTGACACACATGTGAGTGTGAAGGGTGTATCATGGTACCTAAGGAAGAATATGTACTCTCTGGGTGACACCCAAAGGGATCGTCGGTCGGAGATCTGGGTAACTGCTTCTCCTAGCCATTCGTTTTCCTTTGTGAATGCTTTGGATCATTAAGAATTCATCTCCCTGGGTAGGAAGAATTTAGAAGGGTCATTTGTTTGGCTTGTATCATTTTAGGATTTTCTTCTTAGTGGTGTGCTCTTTTCTCCCTATTTTTCCTTAGCGAGTTAGTCAGTAATTTCTTTGGTTCTCTGACCTAAGCTGGTATATGATGCAGGAGAATCTCTCCACGTCATCCAGCTAGCCAACCAGCCACGTCAGAAAATTCAAATCGCATGTTGAAGAGAGGCGCAGTCCTCATTTAAAATGTGAATGAATGTAATTAAATGTTTTAGGTTGCTGAGCCGTGAAGCCATGCCTTTGCGCACGTTGTAGGTAGATAGGCCTTTAATGTTTTGTAAGGCTGAGATCTAGATCCAATTTATGGACTAGACATCCCTTTCAATGCCATTGAATAGGGTAGGTAGATTGGAGGGAAGAGCTCAAAGAGCCCCCTCGGGTAAAAGATCTTTTGGGGTCTCATTTTGGGGTAGTTAGCATAGAGAATAGAAGAGAAGATCCGAGACCTTGTTACAGGTCGTGCTCATGAACACCTTGTACAAACAGGCATTTTCCATTTAATACAAACAGTAGTTTCTCCTGCATATTTCCTGTGTTGAATGAATGTCTATGTGTGTTCTTTATGCTATAGATGTATGCTAGACATTTGTAGAGAGCTGTTTGATTTTCAGGCTTGAGAGGTCTTTAAGGCTTCACACCAGGAGGGTGTGACAGAACGTTGCGGGTTTTGATAGCCAGTGCACTTAAGCACTTCTGAACTCTGTGGAGTCAGACAAAGATGTGCCAGGAGGGAACAGTAGCTGAAATCGATAGCTCAGAGGAAGACCTTTGATGTTGTTGAAAACCTCAGGAGGCAAGGTTGTGGGGGAACACAGTTGTAGACAGAATCTCTGAGGAGTTCTATAAATCTCTGCCAATTGGGCATTGAGCAAGTGCAAGGAGTTCACAGAGAAAGAACTCTGTCGTGAGTTCATAAGAAGCACGAATCACTAAGGATTCTTGGTACTCTTCCAGGAGGGAATTGAGTAAGTGCCAGAACACCCAGGAGGAACTCTTTGAGTTCAGAGATAGAAGAAGAATCCAGGGACGGATCTTCGCAGGGTTACTGAACACCCTGAAGGACTCAGCAATCAAGTTGCTTAAGCTGAAGAGTGCCAGGAGGGAATTATATTCTCCGTCTGAGGGAGAAAGAAAAAAGGACGAGTTTCCTTGGAGTTCGAAGCTACAGGAAAGATCAGGATGGATAACACCTTGTGTATGCAGAGGTTCTGCAAGAAGCGCAGAAGACGAAGAATCCTTCGAGGATTCGAGAATAAAGCTCAAGAGGAACAATGTTGTTGAGAGCGCAGGCGAGGACTTAACTAGAAGAGCTCACAGAGGAAAGAAGAAAAAGGTCGAGGCCTTTTGGACACTTGAAATTCTTCCAAGTGTAGGAAGAAAAGCGTCGAAGCTCAGGAGGAGAAACAGCTGCCATCGGATTAAGCCGAGAAGATCTGGACCGTTGAAGGTTTTCATGTCCAAGAGGTAGTGAAGAAGAGAACATAGGAGAAATGATGTAAAGCCTCCAGATCTTGCAGAGGAGCAAGAAGGTTACATTGAGCGTTTCTAAGCGCAAGCTCAGGATAAATTGGGACTGTAGGATCTGGGCCAACAGGGCCGTCAGATCACTCACATATTTCCCATCTCGGGATTTCGAGAGGTGAAGGGTCAAAACCTTTGTAGTGATACTCGCGAAAGCGTGAAAGGAAAAGTCCCAAGATAGCAAAGGAATCTGAGTCGTTTTCTGGAAGAAGGACACGTGTCGCGAGATCACTCGTCTCAGGGAATTGGATATCGGAGGTCCGAAAGAGAATTTTTTCAACTTTGCGAGTGGTGAAACTGCGAGAAAATCATAGTCGTCCGTTAGGAGGAGGACAGGTGGCAGAGATCAGACGATCTTGTGAACTCGGAGGTTGATCGGGTGAGAGCCAAAATTTGGGTGCTCAAAGTTGCGAAAAGCGAAGCCGCGAAGTGTCTAGAGCCATCACGAGGGACACGTGGCAGAACTGCACAGTGGACCCGGGAATTAAAATGGCGGACACACGTCAGACATATGGAGGAGTCAACACCCCGTTGACCTCTAGCATATTGGGTACTTGGGAGAAAAGGGAACGAAGGTTCAAGCCTTTGATTCACGAAGTCATGAGAAGCGAGAATGAGATGAGAAAGGTCAAATATCGCCTCTCAAGGGTTCGAGAAAGAAGGTGCCAGGGTTGGACCTTTGAACTCATGAAGGCGTGAGAGGCGAGAAGTGCTAGCGCTTAGTCTATCCGGTGGTCATGCAAGGAGAGCACTGACGAAAGAAAGGGCTATCCCCATTTCGCAATCTCGGGTATCGCGAGATTGGAGGGGAAGAGTCGAAGGTCACGACTCGTGAACTCACGAAATTGTGAGCCGCAAAAAAAGGACCTGTGGATCGATTTGAAAGGGGGATTCCAGCAAAGAGTCTGAAAGAGCTGATCCAGTTCGAAGGGCATATAGAACGATCCTGTGAGTGGATATCGTCCTGAGGGTCAATAGGGCTGCGTCAAGTGGTATCAAATCTCAGATTTTGTTTGTATATTTCAAATAGAAGGAACAAGAAGGAGACAGAGTGATGAAACTCTATAGGGATTGTTTGCAGGTCGGCAACAGTCCACAGACAGTCAGAAGGACTGTAGATGAAGCTTGGAACAATCAGGATTTCGGAGTGACAGCAACAAGTTTTCCAGAGGAGTAGACGAAGACAGCGATATGACTACTGAAGGTCGTATATGGGCTGGAAAGAAGAAACCAGAAATGTTGAGCAGATTTGAAATAGATGAGGAGCTCACTGATATAAGGGAAGAAATGGAAAAGCTCGCATTTCGGATGCATCAGAACACAAGGTCGAGATGGGTATACGAATGGCCCATGAGGAATTCGAAGGTAAATTGGCCAGTCAAGCAATTGATGGTCAAAAGACAGTAGAAGTTGTTGAGAGGATGGTTGAGGCATGTTGAAAACCTCAACAGACCAGAGAAAAAGGTTCAGATATGTGAACCAGAGACTAGGAGAAATATCAGCAAGGATGAGGATGAAATGGGATCGGATGAAGATCTCAAGCACTGCCAAGAGGTAAGAGAAGAAATTCCCAACTTCCAGGTGGGAAAAAGGTTGAGATCGTTGCGGAATCTCATACACTGTCATGAGGACATCCAGGAAATTTCATGTTGCCAGGTGGGCAATGGATCGAGATCACTGCGGGATCTCATAGACTGCCAGGAGGGCAGCAGAGAATTTCCAAATTGCCAGGTGGGCAAGGGAACAGAGATGGGATCAGTTGATCTCATAGACTGCCAGGAGAGCAGCACGAAAATCCCATATTGCTAGGTGGGCAGGGATGACCAGATGAGACTATCTAAGGGTCTCATACACTCATAGGTGAGTTTGGATCAGCAGATGCAGCTGACAGAAGAGGAATATTTGAGGAATATTCTGATGATCGAAGGAATTCAGATATTCCTGCCACATAGCCCAAAGGAGGAAGAAATCTGTGTTGCAGACGCAGCAACAACATAAGCAGTACAGTCAGCTGAGACTGTCAAGGAAGAATTGGAGTAAACTTGGGAAGCTTCCCAAGAAGAAAGAGAGAATGAGCATTCTGAGGAGTGTCTCAACGCTTTTAGCCAAGAAGTTGAGGAAGTTGCAGCACTGAAGCTGGCATCAGAAGAAGTCGAAGAGCAGGCAGGCAGATTGATCACTCCATGGGAGATGGAGCTAGAGATGTTGGAGGATTGGCTAAACAATCCAGAGCCAGCAAGAGAACTGGCAGAAGTTGAGTTGTCATTGAAGATGACTGAATAGCAGGTCAGTCAAGAGAAGATTGCAGAGATGAACTTTGCAACAGAGTGGCAAGTTAAGGCCACAGAAGAAGATAAAGAAGAAGGCATGGGAGATCATAGTAATCTGCCCAATAGCATAAAAAAAATTCAGTTGGGGAGACTGCATGAATGGAGCCAGCCACTAGAGCAGCTGGATGAAGTGATCGAGAAGATCAGGAGGCTCATGGTAGAGTCAGCAGAATCTGTCAGCAAGGAGAAGCTGAGCAGAGAAGCAGAAGAAGAAACAGAAGTAGTAGCAGCAGCGCAGCAGCAGCAGCAGCAGGGAGATGGAGCAGATGAACAACTCCAGAAATTTGTTTGTGATCCAAGAGGATTTCCAAAGATGCGAGAGGAAGCTCATGAGCAGGAGCTCATGAATTTTACAGCTGAGGAGTATGATGCAGGAGAATCTCTCCACGTCAGCCAGCCAGCCACGTCAGCGAATTCAAATCGCGTGTTGAAGAGAGGCGCAGTCCTCATTTAAAATTTGAATGAATGTAATTAAATGTTTTAGGCTGTTGAGCTATGAAGCCATGCCTTTGCGCAAGCTGTAGGAAGATAGGCCTTTAATGTTTTGTAAGGATGAGATCTAGATCTGATTTGCGGACTAGACAACCCTTTCAATGCCATTGAATAGGGTAGGTAGATTGGAGGGAAGAGCTCGAAGATCCCCATCAGGTAAATGATCTTTCGGGGTCTCATTTTGAGGGAGTTAGCATAGAGAAGAGAAGAGAAGAGCCGAGACCTTGTTACAGGCTGTGCTCAAGAACATCTTGTACAAATAGGTGTTTTCCATTAAAACAAATAGCAGTTTCTCCTGCATATTTCCTGTGTTGAATGAATGTCTATGTGTGTTCTTTATGTTGTAGATGTATGTTAGACATCTACAGAGAGTTGTTTAATTTTCAGGCTTGAGAGGTCTTTGAGGCTTCACACTAGGAGGGTGTGACAGAACGCTGTGGGTTCTGATAGCCAATGCACTGAAGCACTTCTGAACTCTGTGGATTCAGACAAAGATGTGTCAGGAGGGCACAGTAGCTAAAATCGATAGCTCAGAGGAAGACCTTTGAGTTGCTTAACACCTCAGGAGGCAAGGTTGTGGGGGAACACAGTTGTAGACAGAATCTCTGAGGAGTTCTATAAAGCTCTACCAATTGGGTATTCAACAGGTGCAAGGAGTTCACAGAGAAAGAACTCTTCCGTGAGTTCATAAGAAGCACGAATCACTAAGGATTCTTGGTACTCTACCAGGAGGGCATTGAGTAAGTGCCAGAACACCCAGGAGGAACTCTTTGAGTTCAAAGATAGAAGAATAATCCAGGGAAGGATCTTTGAAGGGTTACTGAACACCCTAAAGGACTCGGCAATCAGGTTGCTTGAGCTGAAGAGTGCCAGGAGGGAATTATATTCTCCGTCTGAGGGAGAAAGAAAAAAGGACGAGTTTCCTTGGAGGTCGAAGCTACAGGAAATCTCAAGACGGATAACACCTTATGTACGCAGAGGTTTTGCAAGAAGAGCATAAGTAGAAGAATCCTTTGGGGATTTGAGAGTAAAGCTCAGGAGGAACAGTGTCGTTGAGAGCGCAGGCGAGGACTTAAGTAGAAGAGCTCACAAAGGAAAGAAGAAAAAGGTCGAGGCCTTTTGGACACTTGAAATTCTTCCATGTGCAGGAAGAAAAGCATCGAAGCTCGGGAGGAGCAACAGCTGCCATCGGATTAATCCAAGAAGATCTAGACTGTTGAAGGTTTTCACATCCAGGAGGTAGTGCAGGAAGAGGGCATAGGAGAAATGATTTGAAGCCGTCAGATCTTGTAGAGGAGAAAGAAGGTTATGTTGATCATTTCTAAGCGCAAGCTCGAGAGAAATTGGGACCGTAGGATCTGGCCCAACAGGGTCATCAGATCACTCACATATTTCGCATCTCAGGGTTTCGGGAGGTGAAGGGTCGAAACCTTTGTAGCGAGACTCATGAAAGCGTGAAAGGGAAGTCTCGCGATAGCAAAGGAATCTGATCCGTTCACTGAAAGAAGGACACGTGTCACAAGAACACACGTCTCGGAGACTCGAATATCGAAGGTCCGAAAGAGAAGTTTTTCAACTTTGGGAGTGGCGAAACTGTGAGAAAATCACAGTCGTCCGTTAGGAGGAGGATAGGTGGCAGGCATTAGAGGATCTTGCAAACTCGGAGGTTCTTCGGGTGAGAGCCAAAATTTGGGTGCTCGAAGTTGCGAAAAGTGAAGCCGCGAAGTGCTGAGAGCTAGCATGAGGGACACGCGACAGAACTGCACAGTGGGCCTAGGAATTAAACCGGCGGACACACGTCAGAAAATCAAAGGAGTCAACACCCCATTGACCTCTTGCATCTTAGGTACTCAGGAGAAAAGGGAACGAAGGTTCGAGCCTTTGACTCACAAAGTCGCGAGAAGTCAGAATAAGAGGAGAAAGGTCAAATCTCGCCTCTTGGGGGTTCGGGAAAGAAGGTGTCAGGGTTGGACCTTTGAACTCGCGAAGGCGCGAGCGGCGAGAAGTGCTAGCGCTTAGTCTAGCCAACAGTCATGCAATGAGGGCGTTGACGAAAGAAAGGGCTATCCCCATTTCGCGATCTCGGGTATCACGAGATTGGAGGGGAAGAGTTGGAGGTCATGACTCGCGAACTCGTGAAATTGCGAGCCGCGAAAAAAGGACCTATGGATTGATTTGAAAGGGGGATTCCAGCATAGAGTTCGAAAGAGCCAATCCAGTTCGAAGGGCATATAGAACGATCCTGTGAGTGGATATCGGCCCGAGGGTCGATAGGCCTGCTTCAGTATACCTCCCACTCCATCAGTCATGAGGACTTTTTGGTCGTCCTCTTAGAAATGTGGAGCCTCCTTCTTATAGGAGTATATTTTTATACCATTGATTTACTAGAGTCAGTGTGTGAGGCTTTTACAGACTTGAACAATCGCGCAAGGGAAGAACCTGTGTATAAGATATTCATGGACAAGGTCCCTGATGACACCAACTAGGGAACCCCTTCACAAGGGGATTCTTGTGCTTTTCCTTTCTTCAAAAACGTTGGTGTCCCTTTGATGGCTATTTTAAAAATTATTGGTTTGAACGTGGGACTACCGGTTTGGTTGGTACCATTCCAAATGTCTCGAATTCTCTTAACGCTTCTGAGGTAAGCACCTTATGTCATGGGCATCTTGTTCACATTCCTTCATCAGCAAATTTCTCTCCTCCTCCTTCTTCCTTTTTGGGTGAAAGTATAGCTACTAGTAATCGGAAGTCTAAACGAAATAAAAAGAGGAAGAATAGGAAAAATAAATCACCAACCTCTGCAAGTCATGTTGAAGATGTGCAACCAACCTCTGCAAGTTAGTTTTTGGGGAAAGTCTAGTGACTGGTAGGCATACTGGCGATAGGTTTGTAGCCTCTGTGAGTCATGTTATCAACCAATCACCAACCTTTGCAAGACATGTTGGAGATGTGAAACCAACCTCTGCAAGTCATTTTGGGGGAAAAATTCCAGGCACTTCTAGTCATACTCGCGATAGGTTTGTAGCCTCTGCAAGTCATGTTATCAATCAATCACCAACCTCTGCAAGTCATGTTGGAGATGTGAAACCAACCACTGCAAGTCATGCTAGGGGCACAAGTCTCACCAATGTGATTCATACGAGTGATATGCAACCATCCATTGCTATTAATGCTGGGGGAATTGGTTTGGATGAGAAACCTAGATAGATATGATGTAAGCCTAAATTCCCTTGTAATCTTTTCAAGGGATATCACCTTACTCATTTATGACCTATCCTTCTAGAGGCACAAATATTATGGTCCATTTCTGCAATCTCTTATGATTCTGAGTCTTCTGAGGTATCATCACAGTCTATTCAGCCTTTGGTCGACCCCACTCCTCTTTTCGGGGGTGATGCACCTTCAGACCATGTTGTCTCGCAATCTATTCATATAGTGTTTGACAAAGCAATCATACCGATGCAATATTTGGTTGATCCCACTCTTCTCTTGGAGAGTGTCAAGACTACCAAAGTGGTCGCGTCGATGCAATGTTCAGTCGATCCCACTCTTCCAATGGGGAGTGATGTGTCTACCAACTATGTTTTTAGCATTTCCAGTTCAGTACCTTCATAACAAGCAGGACCTCCTCTCACTTGAATCACACCCCCTTCAAGTCCTAGGATGGTTTACTTTGTTTGAAATGACCTTGTTGAGCCTCACCTTCCTTCTTTTGCACCCTTTAAAATAAGGATTGAATTTAATTCAAAAAACATTTATCGATGTATTGTGGATGAAGGAGCCTCTGCAAGTATTTTATCTTCCTTAGCCTGGAAAGCATTGGGTTCTCCCAAGCTTGTGTCTACTTCACATGAGTTGTTGGCTTTTGATAGACATCCTAGTGAATATTTGGGGATTCTTCCTTAGTTTCCTATCTCGTTAGGTGGGAAGACTGTCCTTGTCGATGTTATAGTGGTGCATGACCCATTAGATTTCAATATGATTCTCGGGCGTGATTATGTATATGCTATGAATGATTTGGTGTCTACGCTCTTCTAGGTGACGCATTTCCCTCACAATGGAAGCATTGTCACTATCGACTAGCTATCATCTGATAATCACCATACTAATTCAACGTTATTTGAGGCTTCCCCTTTATATGTTCCTAGTGTTCGTGTAGACTCTACCCCGCCATGGATAAATTGTGTGGTTCCTTATCCTCGATGTTCAATTGCTTCTAAGAAGGAACCTCTACAATCATGTTTTCCTTCTCAAGACTTGGTCTCAGCAATTGATCAATCCTTTTATCCAATGGGGGCATGGGAGTCCTTGCTTCTGCCTCTTGGTCTGAGTGATCTTGAGTCTCCTTTTGACTCTAATATCATTGTTTGTATATATTCAAGCCCTTGTGATTGCGATTCTTCATTGATAGACTTTACCAGTTCTGGCTAGAACCTCCATCGTCATATGGAATATGATCAATTTGCTTCGCCCTTTGGGACTGTCGATCCTCCTTGTTCGTGTGATTTCTTGGATATTGAATTGCCTTCGAATGAGGATATCCTTGAATCCATGACTATGTTTTCTATACTGTGGGAGGACTTACATCGTGGTTTGTGTTTTCTTCCCTTTTGGGAAACTTTCCAAGTTGACTACCAAAGAGACTCTTGGTCAGAGCCTAGTAGCGGGCTCTACTTGAACTAGTACCACACATGAGTCGTAACGTTGTGCGGTGCCTTGTACCATATTGTACAGTCCAGGTTTGTTGTTTTCAAGTTTTGTATTCATTAGCACCTCTTATTTTCTGAAGTTTCTATCTATATTGGATTTATTAACTTCTGGATGAGTGTTATTGGCCTTATATGCAATATCTTGGAGACTTTCTTCTTTGACATTTTTTCATCGTATAGATCCATTATGATAGGTATTTACCTCAAAATTGGCATATAGGCTATTTTTTCCCTACTTGTATTTTTTGCATTATTTGTTTCCTGGTTCATTTGGCCTTAGGATCGACCCCACTGAATTGTGACACTTTCCTTCCTTGTTGATTGGTGTGTCGTACTTTATGTGGTAGAGCATTACTTCCATGGGAATCCTAGTTAGATCCTTTTTTTCCTTTTGGTTCCCATGTCGAAGTAATTCATAGGCACATGAGTCCTTTTAGTCCTGCCATGACTTGGCAATGAAGCATCATTCCTCTTCCTAGTCATCATTATTGGCCTTTCCCATGAGACTCCTCTAGAGCATGGCTTGTTTCCTTTCAAGATCACTTAAACCATGAAAGTTACTTTTGGAAAGAGATTATTTATCCTTTTCGGCCTCACATAGATTACATACAAAAAGGATCCCCCTTGGAGTCTTCTTTAAGATCTTTTCAGACTCCCTAAAATTGAAAATATTTTCGAGCGATATTGTTACCCTTAATTCTTGTCAAACTCAAATTTGAAGGCACATTTGTCTGATGATAGTTTACCCCTTTTTTGGTCTGTATGGATATTGACAAAAAATGTATGCCCTAGGAGATATGGTTCACTAGGAGAGTTTTCTCAGGTATAAATTTACCCCTTTTTCGGGCCTAAGGAACTAAATTTATGAAAACGGGCCATTCTCCTTGGTTTTGGTTTATCTCTTTTTTGGGCCTTGGAGATTATTTAGAAAAAAGGACGACCCTGGAGTCTTCTTTAAGCCCTTTTGAGACTCCCTAAAAAGGAAAATATCGTCAAGTGACCTTGTTTCTTTCACACTAGTTAATAAGTCCTAAAAGAACATCTATTTGGTGTAAGTTTAACCCTTTTTCCAACCAATAGATAAACTAGGAAAAAGGAATACCTCGGGGGATACGTCTCGTAGGGTGAGTTTTATTAGGTATTATTTCATCCCTTTTTCGGACCTGGGAAACTAAATTTACGAAAAAGGAACTATATTTCTCCTTGGTATAAGTTTAAACATTTTCTAGACCTCAAAGACTCAACTTATGAAAAAGGTGCACCTCGATTGATTCGTCTCGCCAAGAGAGTATTCCCAAGTATTGTTTTATCCTTTTTCAAGCTTGGGGATCTAACTATATGAAAAATAACACTTTGGAGTTTTCTTTTATTGTTTTTCAGACTCTTTAAAAGTGAAAAACAACCAAGCTTACCTTCTCTGGGATTGTAAAAATTTACATGGAAGGAGTCTAGTTGTGTCATTCCATAATCACAACGCATGTCTCATCCTTGCATCTTTGGCCTAATGTTGGCTTCAAGTTGCAATTACTGAAACTTTAGAGCATTCCTTAGGTGCAAGCCTTGTAGAATTTTTTTTCCTTGTGATCTGACACCTTGACCCATGGAGGAATTTTCTCCAATGTCCTTATCCTGCACATGTCGCCTTGCACTAAACATTAGTATGTTCCATGCACTTGGAACCAGTTTTATTTCCTGTGGCACTAATTCCTCCTTTGTAACGAAGAATTATTTTATTCTTTTTCAAGCTAATTAAATATTTGAAAAATACAAAAAATCAAATATTTCAAAAAGAGGGGACGGGAAGTAAATTCTCTTTTATCGGCAGCAAGATAGTCTCCCTTGGACAAAGCACATCCTTCCATTTTTTCTACAAGCATTGGGATCTAGTATGAACTTAGGAATTTGTTCTCGTTACATAGATTTGTTTCCTCCTCTGTTTGGTTACTCTTCCAAACATATGGAGAGTTTGTGGTGCCTCTTGTGCCTCAAAATTATTTCAATAATATGTTTCCTGAGTCTCATTATTTTGTCATTTTTTGTCCAAGGGGAGTTTTTCAACCTAAGTCATCCCTTCTACAGTTAGTCTCTTTACCTTCATGAGTCGTCCATCCCAATAATCTAGTCAAGTTCATATTCGAAATAAATGAAGTTCGGTACATGTTGGTCAAGTTCTTCCAGTTTTCCACAACGATTTGTCGAATACCTTAGATGATACTAGAAAAAAGTAGATGATACTAATATAATATGGCCCCATGGAAAACAAAATTTAGAAGAGTTATTTAATCACCTTAACAATTAAAATAGGAACATAAGATTCACAATGGAAATAAAGAATGAAAAAAGCATACCCTTTATGGATGTTTTGTTGACCAAAAAAGATGATGGTTCTTTGATGCGTAAAGTATACAAAAAAAAATATATCCATACGGATATGTATCTTCACACAAACTCACACCACTTCCCAACCCAAAAATTCAGTGTAATCAATACTTTGGTGACCAGGGCCATTAAAATATCTAATGAAGATCATATTTATCATGAATTAAATAGTTCCTTGAAATTTTTTAGGAGGAATGTGTATGAAAGGCAACAACTAGAAAGAGCTATTAAAAAATCAAAAAGTGGTCCTCACTCAAGAAAACAAAAAGAGGAAATGGGTGCCAAGATCTGTCTACCCTACATCCAAGGGAAATAGACAAGATAACAAAAATCCCTAAGAAAGTAAGCATAGGCGTTGCCTTCTTCCCCCCAGTACAATTGGAAAAATGGTTGATTCAACAAAGGATTTTCCAAATGCCAAACTGTATAAAGGTGTGCACTCAATTTCATGTTCATGCAACAAAATTTACATCGAGGAGACAAGAAGATCCATTCATGTAAGGTTAAAAGAGCATTGAGTAGATTTGAGACATGATAGAATGAAAAGATCAAACCTTGTAAAGCATGTTCATAACACTAGTCACCTAATGTGTTTAGAATATGTTAAAATCATTGTGAAGGAAGAAAATTGCACCAAGATAAAATTAACAGAAACCCTATAAATCGAATTACATCCTAATAATATCAACCACAATGATGGTGCAAATTTTAGTGAAGTTTGGATTCCCTTGGTTCATATTCTGAAAAAACTCACAAAGGAATATTACTCAATGTTAACAAAGGTTGGATGGTCTATGTGGGAAGCAATTATTATTAATATTTAGACTATGGATTTTGTTTTGGGGTGAGATTCTCACTCATGAATATGATCCTAGAGTAGGATTGAAACTTTTTGAGGTTAAAACACAAAAATGCAATCTTTGGATCATCATTACAATATCACAATTTGTATGGTTAAGTAATGAATGTTGGATGTCATTTTAACAATATGTGTTCTTCTTGAAAACGAATAGTTATCCAAAGTCCTTATGATCTCCAAGTCATAGAGATGTCCTTCACTAATCTAAATCCTCCTACTAGATCCAAAATGGCAAAGATGTATTTATCTATTCCAAATCCTTTCATAGAAATGAATTATTTCTTATTAAACTTAATTAATTTTGTAATGTTGAATATGTGTGCAATGTTTGTAGATGTATGTGTATGTCTTTCTATATATGTATGTATAATATATAGATATATATCTATACATTTACATATTATACATATATATATGGAGAGAGAAAGAGAAGCATACATATATACATACACATTTATATGTACACACATATTATATGTATACATGTGTGTGAATGTATGTGTACACATATATTCAAAGGAAAAAATTAAGGGGAGACTTAAGAGATACTTCTCCACATTCATGAATCACATTTCTAGTAAACATGTTAACATATATTAGTGCACTTTATCTAAGATATTTAAACCGAACACCTATTAAAATAAATCTAAATAAATATCTAATAAAATTGACAATAATTAGTTAAATTAACCCTTTAAAATTATATATAATAATGATAATAATATTTTTTTATTTAAAAAAATAAAATAAATATCTATTAATTTTATTATTTTTATTTTATAATATCTTCACTTTTTTTAATCATTTAAAGAAATGTATCTAACATTTAAATCGAGCTTCACTCCAATAAGGCACAATCCACTCATAAACTTTTAGGTTGCACATTTGAGTACAATAATAACCCAAAAAATAAGATATTGGAAAACATAAGATGTGGTTTATACAAGGAATGCATAAAGGACTTTCATAGCACATCCTTTGGACTATGAAAATTGTGATGAAGAATTGAATGGGATAGATTCGAGGATGCAAGATATTAGAAAATAAGTTTTACAAAAGATATATGTTAGGTTGATTGGTCGGGAGAGAAAAG
>ML782366.1:54308-103210 GCA_009831015.1 Picea engelmannii | reverse complement strand
TTTATTATATTTATAATAATTTTTGAATTTGTGGATTTTTTTAATTTATCATTATATTTATAATTTTTGAATTTGTGGATTTATAATTTTTGAATTTGTGGATTTGTGGATTTTTTTAATTTATCAATATATATAGTTTGAAATATTATATTAATAAATTATGTTTTTTTTTCATATATTTTCTTATAATCAATCAAATTTAGTTTTTTCTTTTTTTCACACAGAAAAAACAGTTACATTGTTATTTTATTAGAATCAAGTGTATTTTCACTAAAAAAAAAAAAATTAATTGATTATCATATTTAATGTTTCCTTCAAAACTAGTTGTTTTATACCCTGAACTAATCTATATAAAATCTATTAACTATTAACAATTGTGAATAATAATTTTAACAGAACATAATTTATGGATCATACATTGAAAAAACAAACTTTCTTTATAAACTTTAGTGCACTGTGTAACTAACTTTAGTGCACTGTGTAGTTACATTAGAGAAAATTTAGTCTATTCATTTCCACTTCCCATCATAATATTTTGTTGCATGATCTCAATCTTCATCATCTTAATAATTTAATTAGAACTTTAGAGTCAGGGCGGCAAGCCGCAATAGGAGCGAAAACTACAGCTTATGAAAAAAATACGGAGTGAAAATAATTTAATTACTTTGTAATTTAATGTAATTTTTTTACTAACCAAGTAATCGACATGCCATCAAAGTTTCTATTTCAAGGCAAATCTTCACCCATGAATAACAATTGAAAAAAATTCTCACATGACAAAGAATAATTTCAGTGTTACTTTCACAAATTTAAAAAAATAAAACATATTTATAAGGTTGTTATCCATAAGTATCATGTACGGTTTCCGAATTTTTGAAAGAGTGAAAGATGATGGGAGCACATGGCAACCAAAGTGGATTCAAAGTACACGATATTTGCAAATAAAGTAAAACAATGTACAAAGCTATCAATAAGCATAATTACCTAAAAGTTAACAAAAAGTTAACAATGTACAAAGATATTAATAGGGTCCTCCAACATCTCAACTTTTCCAAAAGTCCCAATCATATTATGGAAGGGAAATCAAATGATGACTTAGATCCAACCAGACATGGAAAAGCTTGGAAAACTAGGGGGTCTATTTAAAGAGAACTTTAAAAAACAAGATAGAAAATATCCCAAAAATTCTCTAACATATAGATATGATCCCAAAAATTCTCTTGCAGATAGATATGATGGTGTGGTCTTGGTCCCTTGCCTCTAACCGGGGATTCATATTTATATGTTTATGAAATATGAAATATTTATGGTCATTGGGGCTCAATATCTAGGGCATGCAAGTGTATGGCTTCCATGATCTTTGCTCAAGACCATGTATTTTGTATAATTATTATTTTTTAAGGTCATTTTTAAGGCACTCACATATTGCTAAAAAGAAACATGTGAATTGCATATGGGTTGTATGAAAGGAACTCATGAGCATAAAGCAAAAGGCTTTAAAAATTTGCAAGTCATGGAGAGAATGTACACAAATAGCTTGCCTCAACTAATATGGTCAAAGATGACCAAATATAGCTATACCAGAGTCCATCAAATGTGTGAGGGAAGAAGAGTAGTTGATGGTCAAAATAAATTATAAGGCTTAGAGGAATCTAACAAGTGAAACCAAGGTGAAGTCTAGTCTAGTAAATACAAAGTAGATCTATGTCTTAGGAAACATTAGGAAAATAACTACAAAAGTGAAGAGTACAAAATTGATTCACCTACTACTATTGTAGTAGCATCAAAAGGTAATGTCACCATAGCTCAAGTTATTTAATAAAAATCCATTGTATGTAAGAATATACACCATGTGAATAAATGCTCTACAATCAAACATGGGAGAAACCATCCTATCATCAGACATCGACACATATTATTGCTAGATGTGAGGTAACCCACTAATAATGCTAATGGGCACCAAGGTATTTAATACATTCTAGAAAGTGTGAATAAATGTGTTGATGTCAAACACATGTAGAATCAACCAATAAAGAGACATTGATGGATACCCATTATTGAGTGCAAGAGAACTTGTCGTTGACTAATGTAAGCCCCAAGGTTTTAGAAATATCTCTAAATCTCATAACTAGAGCAAATGAGTTGGAGTTGATAGGAAGAGATCCATTTGGAGGGAATTAGGGCATCCCTAATCAATAAAAACAAGAAATTATTAGGAACATGATTTAATTTGAGATCTTGGACAATAAATGGAAAGAACATACCACCAACTATGAATTCCAAATGCACCAGATGAAAAT
Organism: Picea engelmannii; assembly: GCA_009831015.1. Classification (NCBI taxonomy): domain Eukaryota; kingdom Viridiplantae; phylum Streptophyta; class Pinopsida; order Pinales; family Pinaceae; genus Picea; species Picea engelmannii. The sequence continues at coordinate 100,910 of ML782366.1, read as the reverse complement.
ATCACACAAGGAAGGCCCTCTAAGAGTCAACCAATGATGAAAATCATTGTCAAAGGTGAGACATTCCAACAATAATGAAAATGGAATCCAAGCTATGTCACAAATCCCACTATGTGAATAAAGTTCTTGACATCAAACATGGGGGAAGTCACTCTATCAACAACCAATGATGAATCTCACCTACTAAGTGCAAGGAAACCTACTAATGATAAAAGTAAGTTCCAGGGTGCTATTGACTCTAAGTCTATCTCCCAAAGCAACATATCAAAGTTGATAAGAGAAAACCCACCAATGAGAAGCTAATTAGGAATCCTTCCACACTAGCACAAGAAAACACCATCATATATGTTTTTGAACTTAGTACAACTTGAAAACAAGAAAGGACAACATGAATGGACAACATATCTAAAGAATGATTGACAAAGGTTATAAATTTTTTGTGAACATCGGAACAATGCAATTGTGACTTGGGAAACAACTGACACCAAAAGGGACCAATGATATAAACCATCAATGCAAGAGGCACTGAGGTATTATCCATAATTATTAGAAGAGTAATCAATCAGAGGAATTAAAACTAAGAATCATGGTATAAATCCTAAGGAAAAACTGCAACCCAATAGTAGATAACTAACTCAAAATAGGTTCTTTGTTCAAGGGCGACATATATTGAATGCTACCACATAGACACATAAATCATAAATATTAGACACATTCAGATCATAAATATCTGAATGCAACCCGTAATAAAAAATGTCTTCCATTGGATCCATGCAAAATGAAGACAAGAAATTTTAATGCATTAACATCCAATAGGATAATCCCTATGACAAATTTGGGTTGCAAAAGTTTTAAATGCATCATAATATAGGGGAATCCTAAAGCTATATGCAAGATTTAGAATATACCTAACAAGGTTAAACAATTTGTAAATCATAATCCCTAAGTATCCAAGAATCAAACTCAAAATCATGCACCCAATAACTGATAAAAACAAGATCATATCTCGAAAATAAAAACAAAGAGGTCTACTAAAATTTACAAGGACATGAATATTTTCAATCTTGATGTCTTCAACAATATCCATCTTCATGGCAGAGTCTATCGATAAAGACTCGGCAATGTCAATGTCTAAGGAACTACAATAGATATCAAACTCAAAAGGGAAACCAAAGTTGAAACCACTAACAAAGCCTATGAAAACAATGTAAATGTGAATGAACCTGCATAGATAAGATCTAGCTAAAAAATGACATACACAGTTTGTAGAAAAATGAGAGAAGAGAGAAACGAGAGAGTGAGAAAAAAGAATTTGCATTAACCAAATGAATGAAATGATAATTTACACATGATATACTCTGTAGAACTCAACTAATGTGCACTGGAGGAGAACCAATGCACCATAGTGGTGGTCTAGAGTGATTTGGACACACACCTGTAGTTAAGAGAGTAAACTGCCACCTAGTCTTAGTTAACTAGTCTCTCGATCTTCAATTAATTGACTGAAACAGAGTGAAGTGAGGAGGAGATCAGGGAATCATGGGTAATGCGCTATTCTAGTGATAATCACAAGGACAATGCACATTAGTTGGTGATGATCCCAATGTTGTGTGGTGATGATCTCAATGTAGCATCTAGAATCCACTCAACTGATCATACTGAAGTGTGAATTGAAGAGAATATTCTCCTAGAATGTAGGAAAAGGAATATTCTCCCTAAACTATAAGAGACTAAATAATGATTAAAAAACATAGGGAAAACCTTAGGAAAAAAAATCCTAGGTGTGTGTGAAGTATTTCCAACACCCCCTCTAAACATCTATGGTGAAAATAAAGAATGGGTCCCAGAAACGAGGCCATGTTAGGTACCGAAATAAAAAAGAGACACTGGAATAAATGAGGAAAGAGCCAAAACCTCATGGGAAAAACCTCCCATCAAAGTACAATGTATGTAAAAAGAAGAACTGATAGTAGCTAGGAAACTGTGTCCTTCACTCCAAGACGGTTGCACAAAGAATTGAACTTCTGCTTAGTGAAGGTCTTGGTGAAGATGTCTGCAGTTTGTTATGCTTAAATACATAACTACAGGTTGATGATCCCCTCGTGTACTAATTCTTGGATGTAGTGCATGTGGATATTGATGTGCTTCGTTTGTTGCCTCTGAAATGGATCTCTACAGAACTTTAGAGTTCTCTAGTTGTCACACCAGATGACGATCAGCCAATGAAATTGAATTCCAAACTCAGTGAGAAAATTTTGTAGCCACGTAGCCTGAATGGTTATGTTAACTACCCCTTTGTACTCTACCTCGGCTGACGATAGAGCAATAGTAGCCTGCTTCTTGCTTGACCAACAGATGATCCCGTAACCCAGACTAAGTGAGTACCAGATGTGGACTTCTGATCAATGATATCGCCAACCCAGTCAAAATTAGTGAACTCGATGAGGTCCAATTTAGATTCTATTGCATAGTGAATCCTGAAGGTTATGGTGCCATGTACATATCGAAGGATACGCTTTGCATCCTTCCAATGTAGCCCATGCGGCTCCTGCATGAACCTGGACACTGCTCCAACTGTATAGGAGAGGTCTGGTCTGGAGTGTGTGAGATACAAAAAGCTCCCCACTAGCTATATTTACAGTGTGTTGTCAACCAGTGGAGTGTCCCCGTCATCCTCAAGTCTGACTCCCGATAGGAAAGGAGTCAGGGTAGACTTGCAGTCTGTCATGTGAAATCTCTCAAAGAGATCTCATACATACTTGGCCTGAGAAAGTTTTATTTTTGAGGCATCCTGACTGATATCGAGTCCAAGGAAGAAATGTAGCAGACCCATGTTCGTCATCAAGAACCTGTCATGCAAAATCCTCTTGACTACAGCAATCGCTAAACTCTAGCAACCAGTGATCAGAAAATCATCAACATACAGAACTAGGAGTATATTTGAATCAGTCGTCCTAAGCATGTAAACATTTGGGTCTAACTTACAACGTACAAATTTTTGTGACCGCAAGTAGGAGTCCATCTTGGCATACCATGCCCTCAAGGCCTGCTTGGGTCCAGAAAGGGACTTCTTCAGTCAACATACCAAAGATGAATCATGCACAAGTCCTTGGGGATGCTCCATATACATCTCCTCATAGAGATCGTCGTGAAGAAATGCATTCTTCATGTCCATCCGATGGACTTCCCATCCCTTGGTTTCCGTAATGGAAAGTGCCAAATGTATGGAATCCATCTTCACTAATGGAGCAAAGGTATTATCATAGTCAGTGTCATGAACCTGCTGAAATCCTTTGGAAACTATTCTGGCTTTGTATCTGCTAACTTGTCCATCCGATGTGCTCTTGGTCCTATAGACCCATCTGCACCTGACAAGTTTCCTTCCTAAAGGAAGGGGAACCAGATCTGAAGTTTGGTTCTCGAGGAGGGAGTTATAATCCTCCTGCATGGTGGATTCCCAAAAGGGATTCCCGACAGCCTCACCATAGGACCATGGATCTGAATACTAAACAAAGAAAATATGCATGGGTGGCATCAATTCAGTGGCAGTGAGTGAAAGAGGAGGCTCCTTGAAATTAGATTGATTCCTCCTAGTATCAACTAGATCCCCAACAAGATCTCTTGCATCCTGAAGAGTAGTCTTGGCCCACTTAGGCTTCTTCTTTGGCTCTGCATCTGCATCTCCATGCATTGAATCTACATCTAACAATAATGACTCAGTATATGAATCATTTTAACCCTCTGAATTAGAACTCTAATCTGAAGAAGAGTCGACATGTGCATGATCATCATCTCTGATAGGTGGAAGAACAAAAGTATATGCATGCGTCTATTGAGGTACATGTGAGATACTTTGCTTGAATTAGAGACTGCGCTCAATGATGAGCTGGTAGGAGGAGAGATCAATGAGTATTTATCCCTTCACACTGTTGGGGTATCCAACAAACATACACTATGTTCTATGTGGATGAAGTGCCTTCCTCTTCTCAAAGGGAATCTTGGCCCATGCACGAGAATTGGATATACGAAAGTGGGTCACTTCTGGTTTGAGGCCACTCCAAGCCTCATAGGGGGTATTATCCTTGACATATCTATGGGGAGATATATTTTGGATGTAGGTTACACAATTAAGTGATTCATCCCATAATGTTTGTGGAAGTGACTTTGCATGTAGCATGCAAGATGCCATCTCTTTTAGAGATCTATTTTTCCGCTCAGTAACTCCATTTTTTTTGGTGTATAGGGAACCATGTGTTGCAACTGAATCTCAGCCTCAAGACAAACATTATGTATCTCATGGTTTACATACTCCCCCCCATTATCTGTTCAGAGGGATTTGATATTATTTCATGACTGTGTTTCAACAAGGGCTTTGAAATATTTGAGGTGTTGAAAGACCTCTAATTTTTTCCTAAGAAAGAAAGTCCATGTGAAGCGTGAGAAATCATCAACAAAAATGAGCACATACCTTGCTTTACTGATTGATGGATGCGGAAAAGGTCCCATTAGATCACTATGGATCAGATCTAAAGGAAAGGAATCATTATGAGTCCTTCCTTTGTCGAATTTCTCTTGAGGGTGTTTTCCAAGAACACATCCCTCACAAATTCCTTTGGAGAAGTGGATGTCAGGTATACCCTCAACCATTACCTACTTACTAAGATGTTGCATATATATGAAATTTAAATTCCCGAACCTTTCATACCATATCCTACTTCTTTCATCAACTTGGGTAAGTAGTAATGCATAATATGGTTCAATAAATTCAGAAAATGTGTAGAGTCTGTATTGATTATTTACCTCATCGGTAGAAACCTTGGAATTGGTTTGCATGTCATAGATATCCACAACATCGGGTGTGAATACAACTCTCTTTCCGGTGCTGGAGTTTGTCATATGATACATGGAGAGAAGATTGACAGAAAGTTTGGGAACGTGTTGGTTTTAACTGCTCTCTTCTACTATCTAAGTTGTTTACCCAAAGTTCATATCTTTCAGGTTACCAACAAAGCCTCTAAAACTATCGGCCCCCCTCGTAAACCAGAAGGCAACACAATACACAGAATGCACTACGCAGTCTCACCCGAGATAGATTTAAATGGGTGGTTGTAAGACTCAAGTGTTTACAGCCTAGGATTGAGTATGAGATAATGGTTTTTTAACCAGAGCCATGCACTATGAACTATGAAGGTAATTTACCTATTCCTCATGGTTTCATATGTCTATTTCACAATTTATTTCCCAAACATCATAAACATATTCCATAACAATGTAGTAACCCATTCATTTATCTAACCATTAACTGTTGAAAGAAAGTAAAGATATGTATGCATTCTTCATATTACACAGATATTACCATGGTTCACCCCCTCCTAGGCTACGTCCACAAATATTTGGCTCTTGGCTCTTTTATTATGGCAATTATGAATTTCCGGCGTCGTGCACTTACAATTCCCCTCTTATGGGTAAGATCTATGTGAGGCAAACTAGATCGCACCAGGATCCTTAGCCTGCGATCTAATCCTCAGATCTACCTTCTCTCCTTAGTTTTATCTCAACAACTTACAAAAATAGTTCATACAGTCAACATTGCATACCGCCTCTACTCATGCGTAACTACAGTGAAAAAATGGGATAACAATACTAACACCCCGAACTAATACACAAATTTTCAACACAAAATAGTTGAACCTCTACATGATACATACGTATCTATATTTATACATTTCGGTCTCTTTAGCCATTTACAAAGCATTACCAAAACCCTAACCCTACCGACGTTAGGTCTTCCTCCCACACACGCGTGTTGTTCTTCCTCCAGTTGTTGCTTTCCTTGTGCATGCTCTCTTGCATGCACGCATGCTTTGTTTCTTGTCAACTGTCACTCCGCCCTCTGCATGCTTTCTTTCCCACGATTGTCCTTTTTTGTACTTTGGCCTAGTGCCAACAGGAACGTGCAACACATTCTCGAAGATTTCGTTTGTGAGTTCAATTCTTCATTTTTCGGTGACCTTGACTGGAGAGATTTCCCCCATTAGAATAGGAAGACTTTTGCATGCATCCAATGAAGTGTATACTTCTTTTGTGGCTTCCATGTGGTGTGATGCTCCTGAATCTACAATCCAAGCATCAGGAGAGGATTTTATGGAAATCAAAGCATGGCTAGAATTGTCTTTCTTGAGATTCTGATCTTCTAGCTTATTCTTCTTGGCATCCTCGGGGATGTGATCTCCAAGGTTGTTTTGTTGAAGTATTTAGGCCATTTGATATATCTATTTATGCATACATGCATATTTTGGATGGAATCCTTTATGGCAGTAAGTCCATTTCTCCCATTTTCTTCCCTTTCCACCTTTGGCTCTAGAGGCATCATTGAAGGGTTTTGAGTACCCTTCCTTATGTGGACTTGCATATGCTTTCCTTTTGTCTTTGTCTTTAGATTTATGATTTTGATGATCGCTATTATCTTACACAATAAGTGCATGCGCCTGTGGGCCTTTGATTTTTCCCATATTGATGAGCTTGTTCTGCCCTTGTACCAAAGACTCGATAAAGGCCTCAAGAGAGGGAATCATCCAGGTGGCTCCAGAGGTGAGCCTAACTGAATGAAATGTGGATAAAAACACTAAGTATTATAGACCAAGTTTGGAGACAATGGTAATAACCATTTGTTTCTACTCCTTATATTTATTGAAGGTTTTTGGATCCAAAGAGAGAAATTACACCTCGAGCATGTGTCCCCTCATCTCATCCTATTTGCCAAAAATACCTTCCATGGTGGTGCAGGCTTCATTGGGAGTTTTACAAGAGGATATGTGAAAGAGGAGTTCAGGAGAAATGAGACTGCAAATAGTTTCAAGCACTCCATCCATTCGATTCAAATACTTGGATTTTTCTATGGATGATATGGGTTCGGTCACTGTGTTCATGGTTAACCTATATAATCCTCCACTTCGAATATGCACTATCACTTTTTCCTTCCATGCAAATAAATTGTATGGTGTAAGAATGAATTCTTTTGAAAATTCCATTTTTTCCACTGTCTTTAATCTTCAGTACCTGCAAAAAGAATCTGGTGTGTCTTTTTCCTAACAATTTGTCAGCTCTGATACCATGTAAATGTGAATGAACCTGCATAGTTAATATCTAGCTAGCAAATGACATACACAATTTGCAGAAAAATGAGAGAAGAGAGAAATGAGAGAGTGAGAACAAAGAATTTGCATTAACCAAATGAATGAAATGATAATTTACACATGATATACTTTTTATAATTCAACTAATCCACATTGGAGGAGAACCAATGTGTCATAGTCATGGTCTAGAGCGATCTGGACACACACTGACAGTTATGTGAGTAAACTGCCACCTAGTCTTAGTTAACTAGTCTCTCAGTCTTCAATTAACTGACTAAAACAGAGTGAAGTGAGGAGGAGATCAGAGAATCATGGGTAATGCGCTAATCTGGTGATAATCCCAAGGACAATGTGAATTAGCTAGTGATGATCCCAATTTTTCATGGTGATGATCCCAATGTGGCATCTAGACTCCACTCAACTGAAAAAAGCTGAAGTGTGAACTGAAGAGAATATTCTAATAGAATATAGGAAAAGGAATATTCTCCTTAAACTATAGGATACTAAATAATGACTAATAAACATAGAGAAAACCTTAGGAAAAAGAAATCCTAGGCGTGTGTGAAGTATATCCAACAAACAAACTTAATGTCACAAGGGTCTGAATAATGACAAAAGAGATCAAACTCAAATGAAAAAACAATGCATGGGGATCTATGAACATAGAGACCAAACTTAGAAATATGAAGATCTGAGGATCTATGAACAAAGAGACCAAATTAAGAGGGAAAACCTAAAGATATATAGCCAAAGAGATTAAACTCACAAAATAAAACAAAAAACATCCATAGATAAAGGGATCAAACTCAATAACCAAAGTTGAGGATCTATAGCTAGAGAAAACAAAATCAAATGGAAAACCAACTTCCAACTCAACAATAAAGTCCATAGACTCAAAAAGGTCAAAGTTCAAGGATCTACAAACAAATATATTAGACATATAATGTAAATTAGAGTTATATTCAATTACAAATTGGTCCAATCTAGGGAAATTGTCTTTGTAAATGATAAAAACATTTCAAGGAATATCAAAACCATTCATATCCAACAAAAGAGCTTCATCTAAGGGAAGAGAATCATCCTAAAGAGATCTTATGTTGAAAATTTTAGTTGGATCAATATGGAAGATAATAGGATTTGATTCCCCCATTGGATAAAACACTTGATCAATTGCCAAGACCATGTCCCAAAAAGAGACATGACTACAAAGGATCTTTCTTGGTAGAAATTGGAAAAACAATGGGATATGAAGTGACATAAATCACTTATTGTGGGGTAGTATCCCCCAAAATACTATGAAAATATAAATGGGAAACATGGTCTAAAGTCAAACAAGGATGGGGATTACCAAATGCCAATTCATCAATATTTGTAATGCTTCCATTGTGAAGATAATTCATCACATAAAAAAGTGTATACAGCACAAAATTCATATCTTATACATAATCATGCCCAAGGATCATATTGAAGTCCAATGGGATTTCCAAAACTATAAAATCAACTAATATATTTTTATCTCCTAAAGAAATAGTTAATTGAGTGAGAAACTCCAACAGTTCACTAGGTTTTCCATCAAAAGTTAGTAATTGATTGGTGCCTAACACAAGGTTGGGAGAAACCCAAGACTTTCCAAGAATAAGTAGATAAAATACTAGAAGAGGTTCCTTCATATAACACACATTGATGAATCATGCATGAATTAACTTCAACTCTTATTTTAAAGGGTGCAGAAGAAGGAAGGTGAATCTCAGCTAGATTATTCAAGTTTCCACAGTTAGTCATAATGCTAGAAAAACTTATGGATCGAAATTGTGTGTGGATTTTTTGAAACTTACACACACATTTTTTATCCAAAAATGTTTCCAGCATAGATTATTCAAGTCAAAGGAAACGATCCTAGAGATTGGAAGTAGAATACTCAAAGTGGATGATGTTCCCTCATGTCTAGAATGTCCTAAACTGGTAGTAAAGAAAGGATGAGCTGTAATAATATCACTCTAAAGAGGGAAAGTTGGATTGAATGAAAATTCCATTGGCTTAACCAATTCAACAACCAATGGTTGCTTAAAAAGGGACTAATGGAGAATTTAGTTTTTTCATGAGCAGTGATCCTTAATACAAGGATCGTACTCTTTGAATATTTGGAATGGAAGGACATAAATGAGTAAGACAGTCTCCCCCAAAAATCCTAAAAGGTAATTTAGGCTTATGTCATGTTTGTTTAGGTTTCTCAATTGTATCAATGCCCCCAACATTATCCACATTGGCTAGTAACATGCCCTCTTGTCACACTTATTATTTTTGTTCTTCCTATGAATACTTCGTTTGGACTTCTGGTTACTAGTTGATCTAGGAGTTACACTTTCACTAAATAAGTTAGAAGGAGAAGGAATCATGTTCACTTGTGGATAAAGAAAAGGGTCCAACTTCCTTTGATTGTATTGACTTAAGGTGCTTAATTAGGAAACATCATGAGCCATTGGGACATTTAGAGTGGAAAACAATCAAACTAGAATCCCCATAGTGAATCTGAGAAGATTCAAGGTAGCCATAAAAGGGGAACCAACATTTCCAAACAAATGAAAAGCAACATGATCCCCTTGTGAAAGTGTCCCTTAGTTATCATCCTTGGGAACATGACCCATTATTTTCAATTCAAAATATTTTTAAAAAATATATCTAAGGCCTTCTATAGGGTCCAAAAATTACAATTAACAGACTCCTATAAAAGTTTCTCTAAGATTCAACTAGGAAAACTCACTCCTCCAAACGTTATCCCAGGGTGATTCAATCCCTAAGTCTAACTAGTAAAGTGTTGAATAGGGGCCTTTTGAAGGTTAGCCTGGGATGATGAGGGCCAATGTCCAAACAACAATGGTGTGATAAGTAGTTATAGTAACATTCATGCAAAAATCACTCAAGGTGAAATACCCCCATAAAAATGGGAGACCTCCAAGGCAGATGAGATGGATATTCATTATATACCTCAATACTACAAGCACTTCCCACTTGCAATCACCTATGTGGAACATGTTAGCACTAGAAGTCACTCCATACTACAGAAAGAGTGAAACCAGTACCCATTTGGATATAAGTGATTAAATCAGGTGGATCAGCAAGGAAGACCAAGAAGAAGTGTCGCAAATTGTCTGCAAAGTCATTCCATTGGGCATGGAATCAACACATCCTACAGATCAAAGGCACTCAAGCTTCCTACCAGACCAAAAGGAATATAATTGATGGATGAAGGTATAACGAAGATAATATATATATATATATATATATATATATATATCATCCAGCAGAGATCCTCTCTGCAAAAATGACTTAAAATATTACTATAACAGAGATCATGAAAGGAGGCAATTACTACAAATCATTTGCAGCTCATGAATCTCCTGCCCATGAACAACCATTGATATTCAATGCCTACAATTCCATTCAAGCAAGATGACAAGGTAAAATGATAATAAAGAACACAAATTTTGACAAACAATTTTCATGAATCTCTAATGGAAGAAATGCCTACATCACATGCCCTCAGGTTTAAAATAAAAAGATAAAACTGCCCCTACAGCTCTCTCAAGCTCTCTCTAGTCATGAACTCCACCCCCTCCAATAGCTCCCTCCTTCATTAAATATAAAATAGAATCTGAATATTCTTAGGAGGTCACATCCCATCTCTTTCATTGGATTATGGGCCTTGGAGATAAGTGGAAATAGTCAAAGAGACAAAAATCCAACAAACTACTAAATTTTAGGAAGTTGTTGGAAGTCATTAATAAATTTGTTGCCAACTCACTACATGAGATTTTAATGGAGATAAATGTTAGGTGCAGGTGTCCTTTAGCATCTAACTAATATTTGAGAAGTCATTCAAACCCTCCTTGACAACTATCATCCCTCCCATAGCTCGGATTTGTCAAATTGTTAGAGTTTGTAGTGCCTATGCAAGATGCGCTGCGAACTTTCCTATAGATGGTAATTTTATATTTTCTCCAAACATACAAAATGGGTCGGGCTGATTTGTTTTCAGAAAGTCAAACACATCATTTTTTTCTTCCACACCAAATTTCAGAAGAACTCAGATCGTGATTCGAAATTTATGATTAAAACAAGACTTTGTTGTGTGCTAATTGCTACAAATTGTCCTAAATTACTAGTTCGCAACGCTAGTGAGTTCAGTCGCTGCGAACTTTCCTGTAGTAAGTTTTATAGTATAGTATTATAGTATTTCAGATGCTAATATGTAACTTTTAAATTACTTTGTTGCAAGTAAGTTTTATAGTATTTCAGATGCTAATATGTAACTTGAAGATGGAAGCTTGGATGAAATGATGATGACAACGTTTAATGAAGTATGAATAGCCATATTTCAAAGCAACTATGAAAAACAAAGAGTTGGCAGCACTAGTTTGGTTTGCAGCATATAAAATCATGTAGAAAAATAGATCTCTTGATGACTAAAATGGTTTGAAAATGATGGAACTTTGAATATCAAGTAATGGTAGATATCATATGATTTTTACCCCTTGCTGCATAAAATTGAACCATCAGCCTTCAAGCCTTTAACTTGGCACCAACCATTCTAGGAGATTTTGCAGTGCATCTAATTTATGACTTGACAAGATGCTTTAGGTGGTTGGATGAATGTCTAAGACCCTTTGGGCACTTGTTAGATGACAACATTTGATGGTGACATTTACTTTCCCTCTTGTGCTAATAATGACAACCACCATCATGACACCAAGGCTAGGAAAATGTATTTTGATCATCTTTAGACCCAAGGTTAAAATGAATACCTTGATTTATTAACATGAAACATGACTCACAAACCTTTGACAACCTGTACATCCTATGTGTTAACATCTGGCTCCACTGGGGATGGCATGCTCCCTGTGAGCTGCCAAGAACATTGTAGTTCCAGTTCCTTATCCATTGAGCTACAAATCTATAACCATGCTCATCCATAATGTAAAGCAATCTGCAAATCAAAAAAAAGAACAACTACTGCACTAGTGCCTCATTGGGCTATGGAGTCATTATTCCTGATCTACTGCAAACAAACCAAATTCTCGTCTACCGGTCTTATTTATGTACATTTCTAGTGCTAACCAATAAACTGTTGTGATCAAGTGTATACAAATTTCCATCTCATCCATCCAAGGAATTGGTTAACTAACTGAACTAGACTTCCATCTTTAAGAACAAATGAAATGATAAGAACGGAAAAATATAGGAGAAAACAGGCTTGAAGATCATATTTAAAACTCCTAAATTATGTCTTTAAAAAATCAAAGACAGAAGGCTTTCTACTCCATTTCAAGTCCATGTAAATAAAAACTGGATCTTGAAAAAAGAAGCTAGATTCATTCCATTCAAGAAAGCAATACTCTATAGCTGATTGAGGAATATCAATAACAGTTTCGCCAATTTCTGAAGATTGTTGATCCACGTCTGCTAGGAGAAAGGGAAATAATGGTTGATTTTGTAAGCTCTCTTCATTCTTATTTGCTACAACTGACATTAGTCCAGCATGACCCTCTTTACTAACTTCCCATGAATCTGATGCATAATTGTCATAAATAGGCTTATTGTTGATGCTTTCATAATGAACTAATATAAAAATTTGCTCCTTATCGGAACCATGACTATTTGAGAATGAATATGAGTTTTGACTGCTATTATGAAGCTCTATATCTAATTCTGAAACAACTTTTTCTTCATAATATTTTTGGTATCCTTCCTCTATATTTGAAACATCAGGTTCATCAAGGGAAAAATCTAATGCATCTACATCCATTTAATCATTGATACTATGAACAACTACATCTCGAAAACCTTCTTATTGGGAAGAAGAAGTAGAAAGAGTTCTATGTATGAATGATTTATTATCCACATATTCATTAGTATAATCTCTTCCATCCTCACTACTGGAGAAATTTATATGTTGGATATCTTAATGAAATTCCTCACATCAGTGTTCAAAAAGAAGTTCTTTATAAAAATACGTTTTACAATGCTCATTGAATGCAGCATGGAAATATCTCAAGGAAAATATGTTGGAAGCATGAAGAGAAAAGTACCATTCTTGTGCATCACCTTTTAAAGAGTACATGAACATTTTCATCAACACATCCTCGTCATGTATGTCTAGTTGATCCATGCATTGATGAAATGTAATGATATTTTGATCAGGATTGTCCCCCTTGTCTTCATTAAAATTAGTAAGGTAATCCATCCATTCTGACGGTGGAGGTACTAGATTTGGAAAACCAGGGACAACTGAAAAGTTGAGAGGTGAAAACCTTTGTGCCAAGATAGCCTCCATGGCCTTTGTCGTACTGATTCAGTGAAGTTTCCAACATATCCTTTCTTCATGGAATGGAGTCACCAGGTGAATGATCCAGTTTGAATTTATCCAAATTTAGTTCACCATCCGAAGTTGGATCTAATCAATGGCGTTCTCCCAGGGAAGATCTTCAACTTCATCCCTGGAAACGGTGCCAAAAATGTTAGCACTAGAAGTCACTCCAGAATGCAAAAAGAGTGATCCCAGTACCCATTTAGATATAAGTGATTAAATCAGGATTAAACTCAAGTGGATCAGCAAGGATGAGAAATAAGGAGGGTAGCAAATTGTCTTCAATTTCATTCCATTTGGGCATGGAGTCAACACATCCTACATATCAAAGGCACTCAAGTTGTCTACTAGACCAAAAGGGATATAATTGATGGATGAAGGTATAATGATGATCCGGATTTTATGAGCAGAACGAAATGAATACAGATTATTATCAAAAGATGCTTAACACAGAATAACAGATATATAGTAAAATCAATTTATATTCAATAAGGAAATAAGTTGAAACTGTAAAATGCAGTGGAAAACAAGCTTGCTAGAATGGTGGTAGCTTATCTCTAAGAAGAGATGTGACGGTTGTGCTCATTTCCAAGAAGATGATTAAAATGAGGCTCTTAAGGTTTTTTTACAATAAACAGGAATGTCAAAAACCCTAGACATCCAAAAATCTAACCCTAGGAGATGAAGCACCAAAAGTCATGTGGGCACCGTTTGGGTAAGTTAGTACATCAATTTCCCAGGGTCGTAACTTTTGCATACGATCTTCGTTTTAGGTGCACGATAGCCTATTGGAAAGGTATATCCGAGGACTACACATTTTGTTTTCAAACTTGAATTATCCTATATTTTTACTATGGGTAGCCCTAAAAACATTTTTTAAGGCCTCAAAACAGCCCCAAAAGTTAGGGACCCGAAAACTAGGAAAAAACTGCCAAACTGCAAAACTGCAAAATGATCTAGTTGGAATAGGTGGGAGACCATAGACATCCATATGAATCGAATGAAGATAATAAAAATAATAATATCGTCAAGAATATATCCTCTCTGCAAAAATGACTTAAAATATTACTAGAACAAAGATCATGAAAGGAGGCAATTACTACAAATCATTTGCATCTCATGAATATCTTGACCATGAACAACCATTGATCTTCAATGCCTAAAATTCCATTCAAGAAATATGAAAAGGTAAAATGACAACAAATAAAACAAAGTGTGATAAAGAATTTTCATGAATCTCTAATGGCAGAAATGCCTACATCACATGCCCTCAGGCTTACAAATAAACAGATAAATTACTTATGTATCTCTCTCAAGCTCGCTCTAGTCATGAACTCCACCCCATCCAAGAGCTCCCTCCTTCATTAAATAGAAAACAACATCCAAATATTCTTAGGAGGTCGCTTCCTATCTATTTCATTGGATTTTGTGCCTTGGATATAGGTGGCAAAAGTCAAAGAGACAAAAATCCAACAAACTTCTAAATTTCAGGAAGTTGTTGGAAGTCATTAATAAATATATTGCCAACTCACTACATGAGGTTTTAATGGAGATAAATAGTAGGTGAAGGTGTCCTTTAGCATCCAAATGATCTTTGTTAAGTGGATATTCTTCTTTTGTTTACCTTCTATTCTTCTACAAGCCTTTTGTCTGTTAGGTAGCCTGATTTCCTTTGATCTGCAGAATGTTATGACTCCATGCCCAATAGAATGCATTTGCAAGTAGTTTGTTTCCCTCCCTTTTACTCTTCTCTTGTTAATCCATCAGTATAACATGTTTTAATAATTTAAATCAAATGGGTACTGGGCTTATCCTCTATCAGTCTGAGGATGACTCTCAATGCTAACATAACCTAGGAAGAGTAACTATGTATGCATCTTCCTAATGAGTAACTAGGTATAATAGACATGGATTGGATTTCATGTTGGGTATAGATATACAATAATTTTTCCTATAACCAAAACTTCAGTGAGAAAGCATCACTATGAGTAACATGCCAACTTAAATCAAGTCCATAACAATCCATGTCCACCCACTGATGAAGTATGAGGGGAAAATATCAACACTCAAGTAGCTTTATCCTTAACATAGTTACCAACTTAACGAGAACTCTACAGAGTTCTCATTTTGGGGGGGGTCAATTTTTTTACCCCACTTTTAAAAATGGTTCTATCGGTAGCACCCCCTTCCCTTTTTAGGTGGTTTTTTGATATTTTAAATTTTATGATACATAAGGTTTCTACTTTTTTTTTTTAAATGCTTGTTTTTTCATTTATTTTCAAATTGTTCAATTTTTTTTATTTTATTTTTTTTCTCGGCGATGTTTTTTCATCTATTTTAAAAAAATTCTATTTTTTTTTATCCAATGGTGTTTTTAATCATATTTCCATGCTCCATCCAATGTTAAAAATGTTGTACACCATTTATTATTTTTAAATTAAGATTTTTCATATAATTATGTGTCCTTAATTAAGTTATGGTTCCATACTTTTTAAATATAGTGGAAAATATCATTTTTAACACATTGTTTTGTTGGCATGTCTTACAGGAATAGTGTGCTTGTCATTGATGGCAAGAATAGCAGCGACGATAGAAAACGGGAAAGCAGCGATGAGAGTTCAAAGATTCGGACTTCGGAGGATATGAAAGGAGTGCATGGATCCACAATTCAACTAAGTGTCGAAGTGACTCTTTAATAAGTCGAGAGAGCAAAAGATGAGAAATCTCAGAAGAGATAGCTCTTTCCAAAAGTGCAGAAGAGGTTCAAGAGACGGACTCGCAGGAGGAGAAAAGGTCGAGACCCTTGAACACATAGAAAACCTTCTAAATCGGAGAGATCAGAAGCTCAAGAGAGAGGGTGACAATGACCATAGGATCACAGCATAGAGGACCAACAATCGTCTTATCTAAATAAGGTGCATGAGACTTAGCGCTTTGCACATGTAGGTGAGGGAGATTGCCAAAGTTCCGAAGTCCCAAAGTAATTTGAGACCGTTCACCAACAGGAGGAGAATCTGGTTCGTTCATCATCGGGAGATACGTTTCAGCAAACCGTGAGCTTAGGATGGAAAAAAGTTTGAGATTTGAAATCCCTGAAATCCAGAGAGCCGGAGAGCCAGAGTAAATTTCAACCGTCAAATCCAGAGGGATACATGGCGACAGATTGTGAGCTCTGGAGAAATCACTTCGAGAGTTTTAGTTTCAGATTTGAAATTCCCCAAGCCTGGAGAGATGAAATAAATTCTCAATCGTCGAATCATCCGAAGTAGATCTCAGTCATCAAATCGTTCGAAGAAGATCTCAAGTGTCAGATCGTCTGAAGTGAATATGGGTCGTCTGATCCAGAAAAGAAGTGGCATAAAATTGTGGACTCCGGGTAAAGACCCGAAGTAAGCCTCAACCGTCTGATTCAAGGACATGTGGCAGACCACATTAGCAAGGACATGTGGCATACCACATCGACAAGGACATGTGGCAGACCACGTCAGCAAGTAAATGTGGCAAACCACGTCAGTGAGTGATGTGTGGAAACCACTCGGCCCGTGCCAAGTCAACAAGTGACGTGTGTAATGTTACGTCACTCTGGGAGTTTTACTTCGAGATTTTTACCACCAATAGATGCCCTAAGTCCCAAAGTCCTGAATGTCGAAGTCTCGAATTGGATATGAGTCATCCGATTTAAAGATCACTTTGGGTGGATTCTCAATCATTGATCTAGTACAGTGGAAGGATAGTGTAAGTGGAAGTGTTAACTGATAGCAAGCGGTCTCCACCGCCTATGACTTATTTATCAGGTGACCACTCCGAAGGAGAATGAATCAGTGATCATCCTAAAGTCCCGAAGGGCCGAAGTCACTTATGATCATTGATCGTGTAGAATGGTACGTGTCAATAGATCGTTGACTCCGGGTGAAACTACTATGGTAAAACGTGAAGGATAAAGGTTTGAAATTGTCAAAGACCGAAGTCCCAGAGCGAATGATAGTCATTGGATTAAGGAGGACAGGTGTATGCAGATCATCAACTCTGAAAAATTGACGTACGGAGGAAAGCAGGGTTTGAGAGTTGAAACTCCCGAAGCTCGGATCATGAAATAAACCTTAGTTGTTGATTTGGAAGGGAGATACGTGTCAACAGATTGTGGAGATCTGGTATCGTGCGTGGAAGGAGGAAAGGAAGACAAATAGAATCTATTGATCGAGTGGAATCACCAAGGGATTGGAGATCAACGATCATGCTCAATTGCGGGGCCAAAACATGCTTGGGTCTTAATTTTTCTTGAGCAAGTCGCAATCAAAACCACGGTATCGCCAAAGGCATACGTGGAGCTATGTAGTCAATTGTGGGGAAAAAAGTGGGTTTCCCTCAAACCACCTTTGGTCGTTCCCACAATCGCGTGGTCATGTGAGATCATCACCCAAGGTCATTTTGAAAGAAGGAGCTAGCACTCGCTAGACCAAGATCGTGAAGCCCTTTTTGAATAGGCGTGTGGTCACTGTGAGTGGTCACATAAAGGAAGGGGCTTATGACTGATTTACCTACAACGAATAAATCGATTTACTGTAACTGCTAGTGAAGCAAAGGAATCTCAGGATAACGTGCACCGATGATGAATAGACAGTGAGTAACTGCCAATAAAGTGGCAGAGTTACGATGAGGACCTGGGAGAGAATTGGGAAAAAATATGACATGCAGAACATAGAAGAGGATATATATATAATTGAGATGCAGCACAGAGTGGTTGTGACGAAGATTTGCTAGGATGATCTGGCAGAGTACTTGGCGTGATAACGACATGAAGAGAATGTGATTTTCAGGAACTGATGCATGAGCGTAGAAGGTCGTAGTAAACAACAAAAAATGAGCAGAGAAGAAGCACAGTGTATAGCATGCAAAGGCAACATAGAGCATAAAAGGTAGAAGATAAGTTGAACAAAGAGGTGTTGTGCACAGGAGGAAAAAGAGCAGAGCATAGAAGCAGAAAGATGCAGAAGTAGAACAAAGCATAGATGTTGAAGAAGGCAGAGGAGACATGGATATGTAACAGACCATATCATAGACAAAGAAAGTAAGTAATGTTTTGTAAGATTCAATTAGGGTGGTAGGGTGGTGCTAGGGAGGATTGTAGTCATCTAAATTCTAGTTGGTGCTAGAAGATATTTTGGGAGTTGGTGCTTCCATCTAGTTGGTGCTAGAGAAATATGAGAGTTGGTTCTCTCTACAAGTTGCAGCTTGGTATCAGAGGTTGTAGCCTCATATTTGAGTTGGTGCTCAAATACTGTGATGTACATGAAATTTGGAGCTTGACATCCTAAGAAGAAGAGGTTTTCTCCCTTTATGGGTTTCCTCATGAAAACCAATATCCTTGTGTATTATGTGTGATTGATCAAATATTGTATATCTATGCATGTTAAGTTATCAGAAACACATTAAATAATAATCTAGAAAGAAAAAGAAAAAGAACGGGAAAATTTTCAAGTTTATATACATAACTGATTCAACCCCTCCTCTCAATTATATTTCCAACAATTGTCATCAGAGTCGGTGCCTTTGATCAAAGATAGATCCATAAGCTTGAACATGACTAGTCATGAAGCAAGTTCAACTAATAGAGCTCCTCTCTTTGATGGAACAAACTTTTCCTTATGGAAAATAAGGATGAGAACATATTTAATTTCTTTGGGTGTTGATGTTTGGGGTGTCGTTGAAACTAGATATGTGAATCATGTAGTATTGGCCTCAAATGATGATAAGATGGAGTTTAGATTTAATGCAAAAGAAATGAATGTCATCCTCAGTGGACTTGCAGAAGTAGAGTTTGTCAAAGTAATGCACTGTGATTCAGCGAAAATTATGTGGGACAAGCTGATAAGTAGTTATGAAGGAAATAAAAAGGTGAAAGACGCAAAACTTCAGACTCATAGACTAAAATTTGAGCAGTTAAATATGGACGAAGATGAAACTATCAGTAAGTACTTCTTATGAATGGAATAACTTGTCAACACTATCAAAGGTCTAGGTGAAACGATAAAAGAATATTTTCTAGTCCAGAAAATATTAAGATCTCTTCCTGATAGATTTAACTCAAAGGTCTCTACTATAGAGGAAATAACCAATATCAATACGTTGACATTAGATCAACTTCTTGGAACCCTAACTTCTTATGAAATGAGAATCACCAAAGGTAAATCCACTACAAGAGAGGCATCCTTTAAAGCAGACAAAAACACAAACTCCGATATAGATGAGATTGAAGCAAATTTTGTGAGAAGGTTAAAGAAAGGATCAGGAAAATACCAAGGCAAGCTTCCTTTTAAATGTTTCAACTGTGGTAATATAGGTCACTTTTCATCTAAGTGTCCTCACAAGGAAAAAGACCAGAACTCTGATGATGAACAAAAATACAAATTTAAGAAATATAGTAAAAAGAAAAGTTTGTGTGCAAATAATGATGACTCCTCAAAAGACATAAATAGCAATTCATCTTGTGAAGATAAAGTGAATGATATTATGCTTATGGCCATGGGAGACCTTGATAATCAATACACAGGTGGTGACATGAATGAAGAAGAAGTTGTGGTTGATATGGAAGGAGAACTAATCAGTGCCTTAGAAGAGATTGACAGACACGGACTTAAGAAAATAAAATAAAAACAGTTATTGCTTAGGTTTGAGAAAACATGCAATGAACCATCTGAATAAATTTCTTTATTTAAGGTTAAGTTAGACGAAGCTAAGAATATTGAAGGCATACTCAAATAACAATTAAAGGAAGCCAAAACAAAAAGTGAAAATTTAGAAGCTGAGGTAGTGTCTGTCAGAAAAGATCTAGAGAAATTGCAGGCCTTATATCATCAGAAACTAACAAGTATTAAAGCCTCAGAAGGATTAGCCACCATTCTGAATCAGCAAAGGAATCCAAATTTGAAAACTAGTTTGGGTTATGAAGAGGGATCAAGTAGTGGTCAGCCAAGCAACAAAGAGTCCATCGATTTTGTCAAATCTACAACTATTGACAACAACAAACCTGCAGAAACAAAGGAAGATAATCATCCGCCAAGGAGGAGTGAAAAAAAAGGTACCAGAACTGGATCTGTAGAACACAGAAATAATAATCCCTCTACTCAAGGAAATCATCAGCATGGAAGAAATCGACCTGCTCAAAGAAGACAGCCATTTTCTAGGTACAAAGATTTGTTTTTATGGATGTTATTTTTACTGTTCTAACTTTGGTCACAAAGTTGTAAATTGTTCTTCAAGATTTAGACATGAGCAATCAAAACACCCAAGGAATAAATATGTTCCACAACAAAGAGTGAGACAACCAAGTAACAAACAACCACAGACTGCAAATCATGTGATGTCTAGGAAAAAGACGTAGATTAAGCATAACAATCGTTATGATCCTTTATTCAATGAACTAGAATGTTACATCTGCCATAATTATGGACAAAAAGCTACAGACTGTCACTTAAATAACTATAAGCTAGATTCAAATCACATAGCTGAAAACATCAAGGTTTGGAAGAAGAAAGAAGATGAAAAGTGTGGATTAGTGTTTTCAAATCAAAAACAAAAGAACCCCTGGTATATTGACAACGGATTCTCCAGGCATATGACAAGTGACAAAAGTAAGTTCCCATCACTCAAAGAAAGTAAATCAGGAAATGTGAATTTTGGAAATGATGCTCCAGGAAATATCAGAGGTAAAGGTCTGGTAAGCTTAAGCAATGGAAGAAGAAGATCTCAAGATGTACTATGTGTTGATGGATTAAAACATAATCTTCTTAGTGTCAATCAGGTGTGTGACAAAGGATGTGAAGTCACTTTCACTTCCAAGGATTGTAAAATAAAAACAGTGAACACAGGAGAGTTGATTGCAAAAGGGGTTAGAACTGAAAACAATGTCTATGTTCTGAAGGAAGATAAGGAGGAATGTCATTTAAGAAAATTTGTTGGTAGAGCTGATGAAGGTATCTTATTAGGATATGCAACAAACAATAAAGGATACAAATGCTTCAACAAAAGAACGCATAAATTAGTATATTGTATTGGTGTTTGAATTGATGAAGAAGCTCCAGTAAAAAATCAACAGAGAATAAGCACCAAGTTAGATGAAGAAGATGATGGGAATAATGAAGATGAAGAACAACATC
Organism: Picea engelmannii; assembly: GCA_009831015.1. Lineage (NCBI taxonomy): Eukaryota > Viridiplantae > Streptophyta > Pinopsida > Pinales > Pinaceae > Picea > Picea engelmannii. The sequence goes on along the minus strand of ML782366.1, from coordinate 79,254 downwards.
TCGTCCATACACAATGCATGTTGTTGGAATGGTAGGAAGGTATCATTCTACACCTAAACAGAGTCACTTGATAGCTATCAAAAGAATTTTCGAATACTTGAAAGGAACAATGAACTATGGCCTATGGTATCCTAGGAATCAGAATTTTCAATTATCAGTCTATTCAGATATTGATTGGGCTAACTACTTGGATGAAAGGAAAAGCACAAGTAGAGGTGAATTCTTATTAAGATATTCTCTTGTAGCATGGTTGAGAAAGAAGCAAGGTTGCATTTCCATATCAACTACAAAAGTTGAATACATTGCAAATGCCACTTGTTGTACCCAAGTATTGTGGATGATTCAGACACTTGCAGACTTGGAGTTTGAGTATCTGCGCCAGAAGTTGGGTGTGACCCTGTTATCAATATAAATAGTCTATATGATCAAGGGGAGAGTGCTAATGGTATATCTGATTGGGGGGAGCACAGAGTCACTCTTTGTTCTCTTTGACATTGATGTCAAAGGGGGAGAAAAAGTTGTGGTCTGGATGCTACAGTTGGAGTTCTAAGAAAAATAGTGTATCCTTTCAGGGTTTCCATCAATGCCAAAGGGGGTTATTGTTTGTATGCCTTACAGGAAGAGTGTGCTTGTCATTGATGGCAAGAACAATAGCGATGATGCCAAACAGGAAATCAGCAATGAGAGTTCAAATATTCAGACTTCGAAGGATATGCAAGGAGTGCATAGATCCATAATTCGGCTAAGTGTCGAAGTGACTCTTTAAGAAGTCAAGAGAGCAGAAGACGAGAAATCTCAGAAGAGAAAGCACTTTCTAGAAGTGCAGAAGAGGTCCAAGAGATGGACTCGCAGGAGGAGCAAAGGTTGAGACCCTTGAACACTTAGAAAACCTTCTAAGTCAGAGAGATCATAAGCTCAGGAGAGAGGGTGACAATGACCGTAGGATCATAGCACATAGAACCAATAGTCGTCTGATCAAAATAAAGTTCACGAGCCTTAGCACTTTGCACACGAAGGTGAGGGATATTTCCAAAGTTCTGAAGTCTCGAAGTGATTTGAGATCGTTCATCACCAGGAGTAGAATCTGGTTCGTTGACCGTCGGGAGATACGTGTCAACAAACCGTGAGTTCAGGAGGGAGAAAAGTCTGAGATTTGAAATCTCCTAAGCCCGGAGAGTTGGAGAGCCGTAGTAAATTTCAACTGTCATATCCAGAGGGATACATGGCAACAGATCATGAGCTATGGAGAAATCACTTCGAGAGTTTTAGTTTGAGATTTGAAATTCCTAAAGCCCAGAAAGTCGGAGAGCCAAAATAAATTATCAACTGTCGGATCATCCAAAGTAGATCTCAGTCATCAGATCGTCCAAAGAATATCTCAAGCATCAGATCGTCTGAAGTTAATTTGGGTCGTCTGATCCAGAAAAGATGTGGCATAAACCTGTGGACTCTGGGTAAAGACCTGAAGTAAGCCTCGACCTTCTGATTCAAGGACATGTGGCATACCACATCAGAAAGTACATGTGGAAGACCACGACAGAAAGGACATGTGGTAGACCACGTCAGCAAGGACATGTGGAAGACCACATCAGCAAGGACATGTGGCAGACCACATCATCATTTTTTTCTTAAATGTTTACAGAGCATCTCTGATAGACTTAAATGTTTACCTAACGGGCTTGGCAACTCTAAATATTTACTTAGCATGCTTGTTACAATACATTTTCTTCCATTTTATTTATTTATATGCTTCAGCGCCATTGTTGGTTCATTGGTTCATGCTTGTTTTTTGCATCTCCACTGATTTATTAATTGCCTTTTGTTGTTGTTCTTGTTTGGTTGTTCGTGTTGTTGCAGTTTGCACGTTTAGGGTTCTGCAACCACGATTGGAACTGCGTCATTTGTGGTGCATTGGTTAATGCTTACTTGTTTGTTTGTTGTGTGTTGTTTATTGTTGTTTGATTCAACTTTGCAGGGTTCGGGCCCTGCGGCTGCAGTTGGGCCTTTCGGTGCTTCTTAACTGGGTTGTTATATATGTTGGCATATCCAAAGTATTTGTCCGTATATGTTCTTTTTGAATCATATATTTTCTTATGCATTGGTCGAAGGTGGATTAATGCTAGCATTAGTTCGAATGTTTGGTTTATCATTTTCTGCTAAGTAAATTTCTGGCAATGTTTGATATGCTGGCATATCCAAAGTTTGGCCTTCAAATACATTCTCTATTGTTCGAACTATTATTACATTAATTATAATAATTTTTTTGGATACGTCAGAGACCTGCCACATTGCATGTTTTTCTTAAATGTTTACAGAGCATTTCTGACAGACTTAAATGTTTACCTAACAAGATTTGTAGCACTGAATGTTTACTTAGCAGGCTTGTTACAATAAATTTTCTTCCATTTTATTTATTTATATGCTTTAGCGCCATTGCTGGTTCACTGGTTCATGCTTGTTTTTTGCATCTCCATTGATTTCTTAATTGCTTGCTATTCTTGTTCTTGTTTGGTTGTTCGTGTTGTTGCAGTTTGCACGTTTCGAGTTCTGCAACCGCTATTAGAAATACATCATTCATGGTGGATTGGTTAATGATTGCTTGTTTGTCTGCTGTGTGTTGTTTGTTGTTGTTTGATTCGACTTTGCAGGGTTCGGGTCCTGTGACTTCAGTTGGGCCTTTTGGTGCTTCTTAACTGGGTTGTTATTTGTTGCTTGTTCTTGTTTGCCTGGGGTTTGCAATGTTGGGATGTTGCATCCGCAGTTGGATCTGTTGTTACATTATTTTTCAATGGACTCTCCATAGAATACTATTAACATAAAATATCATGCAAAAAAAAATTGCATTCGATGTAAATTGCATCTCTTACGCGTTGAACCAGAGTTTGTCGGCCTCAAACTATATTTCATAGTTGGCGATGTTTTTTCCATGGTTTATGTCTTACTATGGTTTCATAGTTATGAGAGTAAGTTTTGTTGTGTGAGCGATATAGTTGTTCTCTCCCTTTTTTCCCTCCTATAAACTACGTTTCTGGTTCTATAGTTTCTCACGTTTTTGTGGTCATTCTGACCGACCGTCGTTCGGTTGCATACTTAACCAGTTTTATGGACGCAACTTCATGGATAGGTGCTATCAAACTATGGTAGCTCGTGTTTGGTGTATACATCTTGCACCCAGAACTTTCGTTCTCTACAATTCGACCCCGCACTCCTCAAAGTCGCAACCATGCCAAAGCCTATGATGAGTTTGTTTATCCTACCTACATTTCCATACTTAGTCGACTTTTCAAAGTTTGGTGGGTTGATGTGTTTCTGGGTTCAGAAAATTTAAAAGAATGTGTCGCTCCCGACCATCCCCACTACCTTACTCCCTTCCCAATAGACATTAATTATGCTTTGAAAAGTCACAACCGACCAGATAGGTTCGAAAATATTGGCTTTAATAAGCAGAAAGATCAAGGACATCTCCTATTAAAATGAATAGATGGGCGAATATTATGGGATCTGGTAATTTCTTTTGCCTAGATTTTGAATTTGCAANAAAAAAAAAAAAAAAAAATGACTCTTTTAGTTTTTTTAAAGCCTTCGGCATAGATAGTGTACGAACGTGTCACCCACAGAGGCATTGACGTCATGTCCCTCTTTAATATTGTGCATATCTTAGATGTCAGATTTGAGAAACTGATCAAATATGGGAATGTTAATACGTGTAATTAGTCAGTATTTAGCATACATGTTCGAAAAGATTGGCATTAATAAGCGAAAATATCGAGAACATTTGTCATTAAAATGAATTAACACAAAATCTATGGAAGATAATCCAACATTGCTTTTAAATACTTATTTCCATTTTTGTTGAACTACCTGGAGATTTTTTTGTTGAACTTTTTTGTTTCCTTGCTAGGAGTTGTAATGGATTTTAAGGTCACATGAAAAATACTTCTTCGTTGAAGTATATATTTTCTTCCAACAACACAGATTTGGCAACTGTATCGATTTCTATAGATCGCACAAGAATTTATCTTCCTCGGGGGCGTCACAATTACCGTGGCTTGCAAAATGGTCAGTGATGTTCGTAAATGATGTGAAATATTACTCCATTTGCGAATGTAACCAGAGGTGGGTAAAAGAAACTGTATGGGTGGATAAAATGACATACTATCACTACAAAAGTTTCTATTTCAAAGTTTTTTGAGCTACTTCTGGGTGTGGTAACCGACTTGACAGAAAGAAATGTTCTTTGTCAAATCATTTTCGGTTTCCTCTGGATGTAGTTGCAGACTCTACATATTTGGCGTCACCTTCGAACATTCATGACCTTTCTGTGGGCCGCCATATTTTCCACTACTATGATGAAAGATATATTCTGATATGATCTGCAACATTTGATACACTTGCCAGATCTATGACGATGTATTCTGCAGCATTTGATACACTTGCCAGACCTGTTATGCCCGAAGAAGCCATGTACTTCAACAGAATAACATTTTGCAGCTTCCTTGCACGTTCCTTCCAATTTATTGTAATAAAACAAAGAAGTTCAACATACAAATCTTCAGGCGGGCTTTTCAACCAAACAGATGATTGAATACAGGGAGAATAGCAGTCAGAACATACTTGAATTTTTTTTTCGTCCCATAGATAATGTCACATAAAATGACTCCCTTGACTTTGAATTTGGCCTAGATCACATTTCTAGGTTGTCTCAGATGTAAATGGTCAGGAACATTGCAAGGAAAACACCTTAAACCCCAATTTTTCGACAGCAGAGGGAAATTAATACTTGACAAACAACGGAATGTTGAATAACCAGCCATTGCAAGTATGCCATATCTGGAAGAGACAAGATATTCAAAAAACTGGGATAGATCTAGTTGGCAGCACCAATTAAGTCCAAGACCGGAAATTGATGTTGAAATCATTTTTTACAAATAAAGGATTTGATCGTCAAGAAAATTGTCAATAATCTTCATAAATGTACATATTTTTCTTGGTCGACGACCGGCCAAATCACAATCATTGTGGCAAATAATCTCAGCAGTATTTTGTAACCCATATTATTTGAATATAGAATAATTGCGGTTTTTTTTTTAAAGTGTTTTCCAATCTCTAGTATTGCTTTTCATTTTATTTTGTACATTGTTTCCCTGTGTGTCGTTAAACATGGACGACAAGATTTGTTTCTGCTCATCACTACTTCAATTTAAGTAAAGGCTACTCTGCTCGTTGCTAACATTTTACATTGAAGAATAATTTGTCATAGGCCATACTTATGTGGTGTGGGCCCTATACTTAAACAAAGAAATTAGAGGACTCGTCCTGCGTTCATTCTTCGGGTCCCATAAATAGAATGAATTAATGACTTACAACAAGGCAGCTCAAGTGTTGACGCAATGTTCCTGTTTAATATCTTGCATATATTGCATCTTCTTATGTTGGAAAAAATATAAAAAATTCCTCTTGGGAAAAACTTAGCCAATTATCTGGCCACCGGGTCTCGGGTTTGTGGTATTCAACAACTATGTTCCATGTTACGTCAAATACATCTTGCAACCAAAGATCTTTTGTGATCTACAATTTATGCTTTAACTAGTGATAACTCACCAGGGGTTCGAAAAGATTGGCATTAATAAAAGAACGCCTGAAGTTGCCTTAATTACTTAAATCACACCAAATTTTCATTACATTCAATTTAATTTAGATATTAATGTTTATGGAGAGTCAATGTTTGTTCATGTCATTGCAAGGAATACGCGATGAATAGATGATAAGGATTTTATCTCGTTGAAACCACAATGCAAATTCATGTTTCTTGTTGCGTTATATACATCTTGCAGTCAAAACTTTTGTGGTTTCAACGAAATTTGTGAACTAAAGAGCATCCTGTAAATTGGGAGATCATTGGCATTTGAAATAGAAACAATCCATTGATATATATTACTATGGATACTATTCAAATAAATATCAAAACTTTCTCCAATAATACATATTAGTATGAATACTATTAAAATAGATATAAAACCTTTCTCTTGGCCAATACTTAGCCAATTATCTAGCCACTAGGCCCCGGGTTGGCGGTATCCAGCACCTATGTCCCCTGTTCCGTCATATACATCTTGCAGCCAAACAACTTCAATGATCTGCAATTTATGATTTTACTAGTAAGAACCCACCAGAGGTTCGAAAACATTGTCATTAATAATCGAAAAAAAAAGGTTTTTCGACTGTCAGATACTTATCCCTTTTCCCCTTTTCGTTTTCCCATTCATTATCAGTTTCTGGTTTTATTCTTAGTCATCTTTCTATGATCGGCGATTTCAGGTTTCGCGGGTTGACATATCTTCATCTCCATCTGTATCTTCACATGGCGAATCTGACCGGCCGTTGTTCCTTTCCATACTTAGTCAATTGTATGGTCGCAGTTGTCGGGTTGGTGCATATGAACTCGCCTTTTCTTCTTCTCGTCTGTTATCGCTTTCTGGATATATACTTAGTCACCTTTCTATGATATCTGATATGAGGGTTGGCGATCTAACATGTCTTCATCTCCATCTATATCCTCACATGACGAATCCGATCGACCGTTGTTCCTTTCAATACTTAGCCAATTGTATGGCCACTGTTGTCGGATTGGCGCTTATGAACTCAATTGTTTATTGTTCTGTTCTATACATCTTGAACTCAAAACATATGTGATATACAATTCCACCATGGGTTCCTCGTATACATTAACTTGGTTCAAAGTATCTATCACTGCCTTCCATCCCCATGAACTTCGCGTCCTTCCTGATATACATTAACTATGCTCTTACTAGTGATAAATGGACACACTGGTACAAAATAATTGGTGCCTGTTACTCCGCTATATACAAATTGACAACCGAACTCTGACATCATCCCCTCTTATGTGTTACACATTATGCATTGAAATGTTCTGAACTATACAATTTGGTCATCAGGGCCTTGCATCCACTGGAGAAACCTTGTGACTATATTTTGGATCCTCGCGTTGGTGGGTTGACGAAAAATCCAAGTCCTAGTCAATGTTTCCTATTCTACCCATCCCCATACTTTTTTCCAGATATGCAACACCAAAGGTTTACTACTAGAACCGCATCATGCAACAAGCATAAAAAAATCGTCATTAATAAGCAAAAGTCGGGACAACCAACCATCCCTAGAGAACTTGTCCAGAAACATGCAAATAAGATCTTTCTTAGCGAAAGCAAGTCCCGGCCAGCGTTTCAGTGTTCCATACTTGCACCCTTTTTCCATTGCGGGTTACCGAATTGACGCCCTCAAAATTTTGTTTCAATTTTTTGGCGAGTTGGAAAGAGCGCCCGGAGTTCTGCAATATACAATTTGTCTGCAGGAATGTATAAAAACTCTTAATTCTCTTACCCCCCCCCTCTATTATCCCTTTCTGGTTCTATATTTAGTCGCAGCTATATGATCACGGCCTCATGGATTCGCAAATTAGCAACTCTTTATCTATATACTCATACCATCAACCCGACCAACCACGGTCCCTTTCGATACTTAGCCAATTATGTAATCACTGGGTCTCGTGTTTGCGATATCCAACACCTATGTCCCATGTTCCCTCATATACATCTTACACCCAAAGAAATTCTGTGATTTGCAATTTATGCCTTTACTGGTGAGAACTCAGGAGGGGTTCCAAAGGATTTGAATTAATAAGAAAACAGTAGATTTTCTTCTGTGAAATACTTAGTTCTTTTTCCGTTGTCTTCTTCCCATGTATTATCACTTTCTAGTTATATACTTAGTCGCCTTTCTATGATCATGGGTCCCAATGTTGGAGTATTGACATATATTCATCTCCATCTATATCCTCACAAGAGGAATTTGACCGACCGTTGTTCCTTTTCATACTTAGTCAATTTTATGCCCACAGTTGTTGGGTTGGCACTTTCGAACTCTGCTTATTCTTGTTCCGTGATATACATTTTCCACTCAAAATTTCCATGATCTACAATTCCACCGCGTAGTCCATCATTTTTCCCTTTTTTTCTTCCTGTGTATTATGGGACTATAAAGTATGAACATGAGATTTTATAGAGCATGTATGGATTTCGCATTCCATACGTAGCCACTTTTTGGATCTCGGGTTCTCAGACGGGCGGGCTCAAAATTGTCCTCCATTGTTTCGTGCCCTGCAAATAGCACCCAAAATTCTACGATATACAAATTGAATGTGGAATTCTATTCCTTTTCATACTTAGTCAATTTTATGCCCACGATTGTCTGGTTGGCGCTTTCGAACTCTACTACTTCTTGTTCTGTGATATACATTTTGCACTCAAAAATTTTGTGATCTACAATTCCACTGCAGACTCCTTCATCCTTTTTCCCTTTTTTTCTTCCCGTGTATTATGGGACTATAGAGTATGAACATGAGATTTTATAGACCATGCATGGACTCCACATTCCATACGTAGCCACTTTTTGGATCGCAGGTTCCCGGGCGAGCGGGCTCAAAATTGGGCCTCCATTGTTTTGTGCCCTAGAAATAGCAACCAGAATTTCGTGATATACAAATTGACAAGTGGACCTGTGGGCTGCTTGGCTCAACATTGCACTTATTTTCAATACTAAATTAGCTCTTACTAGTGACAACTGGACACACTGGTATGAAACAGTTGGCATCACACCCTTCGCAATATAGAAATTGACTACCGAATTATGACATCGTCCGCTCTTCTGTGTCATAGATTATGCATTAAAATGTTCTAATTGATACAATTTGAACATCGGGGCCTCGCATCTTCTGGAGAGACCTTGTCAGCCTATTTTGGATTCTCCTGTTGTCAGGTTCATGAAATTTCCAATTCTTGGATATTGTTTCGGGTTGGCCCTTTCGAATTATGTTGGTTCTTGTTCCGTAATATACATCTTGCACTCGAAATTTCCATTCTCTACAATTCCACCGTGCACTCAACCATTTTTTCCTTTTCTTCTTCCCGTGTGTTATCGCCTTCTAGTTATATACTTAGTCTCCTTTTTATGATTGTGGGTACCAACGTTGTTGGGCTGACATATCTTCATTTCCATCTATATCCTTGCATGACGAATCCGATCGACCATTGTTCCTTTCCATACTTAGCCAATTTTATGGTTGCGCTTTCCAGGTTGGCGCTTTCGAACTCTGTTGCTTCTTGTTCCATGATATATATCTTGAACTCAAAACTTCCGTCATCTAAAATTCCACCATGGATTCGACGAAATCACAAGCTTCATTCTACCACAGTTCATAAATGTTTCAAAGTATTTGCCGCTTCCTTTCATCCCCACTAACTTCCTATCATTCCTAATATACATTGGTTGTGCTCTTACTAGTGAGAATTGAACACAATGGTACGAAACAGTTGTTATCTAGCCCTCCGCAATATACAAATTGAACACTGGGTTTACAACTTGTACTCAAAATTTCCCTGATCTACAATTCCACCTCGAACTCCTTAGTCCTTTTTTCCCTTTTCATCTTCCTGTGTATTATGGTTTTCTGGTTATATACTTAGTCACCTTTCTATGATCACGAGTTCCATAGTTGGTAGGATGGCATATATTTATCTTCATCTATATAATCACATGACGAATCTGACCGATCGATGTTGCTTTCCATACTTAGCCAATTATATGGCCTCGGTTGGTGGTTTGGCGGTTTCAAACTTTGTTGCTTCTTGTTTCGTGATGTACATCTTGCACTCAAAAATTTTGTGATCTACAATTCCATCACAACTCCTCGAACTCACAAGCTTCATGCTACCACGGTTCACAAATGTTTCAAAGTATCTACCGCTGCCTTCCATCCCCACTAACTTCTTGTCCTTCCTAATATACATTGGTTATGCTCCTACTAGTGACTCTTACTAGTGACAACTGCACACACTGATATGAAATAGTTCTCATCTTCCCCTCTGTAATATACAAATTGACTACCAGGTTTCGGCATCATCGCCTCTTTCATGTTACATATTATTCATTTAAATGTTCCTAACGATAGAATTTGATCGTCGGGACCTCACGTCTTCTAGGGAGACCTTGTCAGCCTATTTTGGATCCTCGTGTTGACGGGTTAACGAAATCTCCAATTCTTAGTCATTGTTTCGGGTTGGCTCTTTCGAACTCTGTTGCTTCTTGTTCCGTGATATACATATTGCACTATAAATTTCCATGATTTACAATTCCACCAAGGACTCCTTAAGTCCTTTTTCCCTTTTCTTCTTCCCACGTATTATCACTTTGTGGTTATATACTTAGTCTCTTTTCTATGATGGTGGGTTCCAACATTGGCGGGCTGACATATATTCATCTCCATCTATATCCTCACACGACGAATCCAACCGACCATTGTTCCTTTCCACACTTAGCCAATTTTATGGCCGTGTTTGTCGGGTTGGCACTTTCGAACTATGTTTCTTCTCGTTCCGTGATATACATATTGCATTCAAAATTTCTGTGATTTACAATTCCACCGCAGACTCCTTAGTCCTTTTTCCCTTTTCTTCTTCCCATGTATTATTGTTTTGTCTTTATATACTTAGTCTCTTTTCTATGATCGCGGGTTCCAGTATTGGCGGGATGACATATCTTCATCTCCATCTATATCCTCACATGACGAATCCAACCGACCCCTGTTCCTTTCCATACTTAGCCAATTTTATTGTCGCAGTTGTCACGTTGACGCTTTCCAACTCTATTGCTTCTTGTTCAGTGCTATAGATCGTGCACTCAAAACTTCTGTCATCTACAATTCCACTGCGAACTCCTTGAACTAGCAAGCTTCACTCTACCATGACTCACAAATGTTTCAAAGTATCTGTCGTTGCCTTCCATCCCCACTAACTTCCTATCCTTCTTGATATACACTAGTTATGCTCCTACTAGTGATATACAAATTCCCCTCTGGACTGTCCTACCATACCCTCTTCAATGTTACGCGTATTGCACTCAAAAAATTCTTAGACATACAATTTGACCCTCGTGCCCTCACCTCCAACAGTTGTACCTTGTAACCCTATTTTGAAGTTGCTCTTTTGAGTACCTATGACCTCTGTACTTTCTTAGTATGAAATTAGAAACCTTTCATGGTAACAACTGACCATGCAGGAACTGTCAACATTTTCATTAATGAGAAAAACACTCAAGGATATCTCCCATTATCACACATTAAACCAAGATATGCAGAGAGTTATTTTGTCCCTTCCAATTGTTCATCTCAAACATGCATCGTCGTGTTGGCCCACTCAAGAAATGTACAATGCTTAATCGCTCATTTCCATATCCGCCATGTTCGCATTTCTATGTATGAAATTACTAGTGTTTAATGATAACAATGCATCATGCAACAGACGTCCAAATTGTCATTAATGAACGAAAGTATCAAGGAGATCTCCCATTCACACGCATTGTACCAAGATTTGTGCAGGGTTATATTATCCCTTCCAAATTTTCATCCCATTCATCGTTTGGAGAAAACAAATTCTCTTGTAGACTTATGGCAGCAGGTCGTGAGCAATTTTGTGGAGATATAGTAAATATATTTGGACATCAAGACCAAAACTTCCAGTGTCCTAGGGCATACTTTTACTATTCATCCCATTCTTCCTAGAATGAAGTGATTTGGACCTCTGGAATCGCTCGTGCAGGCTACCTCCCTTAGGTTTTTGACTGTAAGGAGGTGGTCTCTTGGTGTGCCGAAAAATATATTCCAAGCCAAAACATTATTCCACTGCGTGACCATTCTCTTGTTTCTTTGTCGCCTCGGGTCTTCCGCAAGATGTTAAAATTGTTGGTGCCAACATTAACATTCAGAGGACAAGACTGCAAGCAGTTCCTAGAAAAACATGATAATGGGTTGTACATATTGGTCGAGTTCCTCGAAGACCCGACAACAGTTCCTCAAGATATCACAAAGTTGCAGGTAAGTTCCTTTAGAAATCCATTCCTGTAAATTGCTTGGTTGTTTACAAGAATAATGGGACAGGCATCCACAGCAAGCATTTCCCATATAATTATTTATATTTTGTACTTCACAGTCAAGGAACAATTCGTTTTCGATTGGGGGAAGCTAATTTCCATTAATATATGTTCCCAGTTGTCACAATTCAAAGAATCGAATAAATTCTATATGTCATCCTACTTAATTTCCACAATAGTGCATTGATGTTCGTTTCCAAAACTTCCTCTTTCCAATAAACTGTGGATTCGACCCAGTAACATTCTGGTACCAGGCCCTATGGAGGAACAAGGCCTTCCATTGTTTTTATGAATTTTTTAATGGCTTTGTCTTAGTTTTCAAAGATTTTTTGTTAGGTAAGGATGCTCCCTGGATGTCTGGCCAGGCAACCAAGTTTTTGAACAGGAAGGGAACACTTGAAAAAAAGGAAAATCACAGTGTACTCATGGTATTTGACTCTAAGGAAAATCCTGCTTTCCTTCCATGCCACATCACGAACAAGATGTTTGTTGCAGAAATAGCAAGGCAAGACAACCACTGGTTGCATTTTTTCCATGATAAGAAAAAAACAATTCATTCCTCTGCCCTAGAAACTCGGAGACCTCGTGTGCAGAAACATCAACAAGATTGAGGAATTTGCCAGCCATTTCAAGAAATTGAACCTAACGTATGCTGGAAGGATAAAAGGGTTCGACCCTAATGGGATTTTTCGAGAACATTTACTGGCAGTTGGATTTAACAGATATTTTATCCATATACACCTAACCGAAGACAAGGACAGTGACGACAATAATGTTGTTTCTGGAAACTGTGATGAAGAGACATTTCAAAGCATGACTAAATTGTGCAGACAACAGGAAAAAGTATCCAATGAGAAGAGTGCCCAGTCCCCCGCCAGCACTCCCAAGAGAACGACATCATGGAGCATCACTTCAATGACCCACCCCAGTAAGAAAGAAACCCACAAATCTTTGAACGGAGGAAGAGATAAGAAACCTCCTCGCATAAATATTGATAGTTCTCACAAAATTACACTGACGAAGAAGAGAAAAAATAATGCAGGGTAAGCGGATGAAACCGAAATTGAAAGTGAACAGGTGCAACTTGAAATTGAAACTGAGCACATGCACAAAATTGGGTCGTCCATAGTGGAAATATCTGAGACCGAAATTTTTTACAAAGATAAATCCTTCATATTCCAGAGTGTTGTTTTTGACAGCCAATCTAAAAGTACGGTCATTCAAAAGAGAGATGTAACAAACAGGAAAGGAAAATCTCGCACGGAGATTAACTTTAGGAAAATTCAGTCGTCTCAAATCTCCCTGTTTCACCAAGTAACTGGTGATGCTCTTCATGATTCCAATGGAGGAATTGAGGCTGAAAATGCCAAAGTGAGAGAACACCTCAATGAATTTGAGCAAGATTTCATTGCAACCCCAGAATTTGCCATTCCTTTAGCAAAAAACACTCCTTCTACCACTGCAGCCAAGATGAAAGTATCCTCTACCCTCCTTGCATGCTCTAGATCCCTTGTAGAGAATAACATCAACAAAAGAATGCAGCTAGTTACTGAAGGTTGTGATCAGTTCATGTCATGGAGGTATGGATCCACATTGTATCTTTGGTGGCCATTTCCTTAGTCAGTATTCTCATGGATCTGCATTGTATTGGTCAGTGACCATGCTTTGAGTCATCTTGTATTCCGAGCATAGGTATGTTTGCCTCAAAAATGGAACATATATTAATATTATTTGTTGAGTGTTTGCAACTTATGTGAGGTTCTCCCACTCCAACACCCTTGCATTGAAAAAATTGTAAAGTTTTTCATTCATCACTTTCTCTTATGACCTCACACTTTAGGGGGCATCTCTTACACACCAAAATTGCACACCTAGGTATCTCACCCTAAGTGTCGCAAGTGTTGCAAAGTGAAATATGCACCTCAGTAAGTGTCACATGCATTGTCACAAGTGTCGTATGCACCTTCCCAAGTGTCACATTCACTTTGTGAGGTTTCATCACCCATTCACACCATTAAAACATTTTCCCATGACCCCTAAGTCATATGGGAAAAGGAAACCCATCATTTCTAGGTCAAAACACATTTTTTCCTTGGAAATTTTGACCCATTTTTTAGCATTTATGAAGGGTGGTGCCCCGTTGGCCATATGTAGGGAGAATAAGTTCACCCCTTCCCATGTATAGGGATCACCACTTTTGGAGAATGGTGCCCTGTATCTCACTAATGGGGAGCATCATTCTTGTTGAGAAAAAGAGGGGATCTCCTCTGCCTTAATCTATTGGTCGGTTCCTTCATATTGGGTTAGTTGTGTTTGACCCTCTTTTCTTGGGATTAACTTTAGGATCTTATCCAAGCCTCAAGGATCCATATACTCAACCATACCCCTCATTTTCTCATGGTTTTTGTGCCTCTCAGGCCTATATATTGAGGGATTTCCAAGGTGAAAGGGGGAACAATTGAGGTATCAAACCTTTGATCTCAAAGGAAGCATCTATGTTTTTGATGTCAAGACTCATGGAAGGGCTAGACGAGGAGAGCTTGGAGAAGTTTTTCATCATCATCCATGGTTTGTAAGTGCCTCTTTGTGGCTTTCCATTCAATATATACTTGTCCTATTTCCTTCAAGCTTCTGTACTTTTCTCATTTGCTTGTTTATTGTTTCTTCAATCGTCGTAGATGAATTTGTTTGATCTAATCAACTAGAGTGGAAGGTAGTGGTTTCTCTTTTCTTCCTATTACAGGAATCAAGTTGCACCAGGGAGTTTGGATATCAAGCTCAGATTGGAATAAGTGAGTACAAACTTCGAAACAAGGTGCATCACACTCTTTCTCCCTCTCTCTTTTTGATTGGGTAAACAAGTTTAAATGGATGTCAATGTCCACTTGTAGTGTTTATGTCTTGGTATAGGGGTATGTAATCCAAGGGATATTTCACTTGTCTATGGGGGAAATTTTCCATAATAGTGGAGGCACTACATTCTCGAGAAGGAGAAAGTCATCCACGTTGATCATAAGACTCTGCAGTTCATGCAAACATAAGGAAAATTGCATAATGATCGTCATCAGAAGTGGTCCATATACTTGCAGTGGTTCCATATCAACATCAAGTATAATATGGGGAGCACCAACCCCATCGTAAACTGTCTCAGCTGACCTCCAGTTGCCGCACTAACCATGGTTCTACACTCCTGCGGATATGAGACCTTCGGATGACTCAAACTCTATGAGTGAGATCATGACTTTTCCTCTAGCTACCAAATGTTGGGAACAAACATAGTTGTCACTGATTTTCATCTGTGGAACAGGTTGTTGTGCCATATGGGCCATCTCTGTGTTCCATCAAGAGAGATATCAAAGATGATTTGGGAAGCTCACTACATTTGGTTGGAAGTACACTTCAGCATAGAGAAGACACTGGCAGTGTTGTAGCAACATTTATATTTGTCGAAACTCTAACAAAATCTCAGCAAGTATATAAAGTCTTGCACGGTCTGCACCATTTCCAAACCGGCCATTAAGAAACAAGGCATGTACACTCTTCTTCCTACTCCTGACAGGCCCTATGATCCAGGTGGATATCGTTGGCCACCCACCTTTTCCAAATGGATCAAAACAGTGTTCTGGCAATTTTGGCAATTTACTATTTTTAGCAGGTTTTAACTTTCCGGGCCATTTTGAGGGCCCAAATGAAGGTTTTTTGAGATCAAGGTTCTCAATGATAGCCAAAGGAATAATTGAGCCCCCAAAATGAATTTTATCAATGATACCTTTCCAACAATCTATCACACACCTAAAACGGAGATCGTATGCAAAAGTTTCGACCCCGGGAAGTTGATGTACTAACTTACCCAAACGGGGCCCACATGACTTTTGGCGCTTCATCTCCTAGGGTTAGGTTTTTGGATGTCTAGGGTTTTTTGCATTCCTGCTTATTGTAAAAGTGCCTTCAAAGCCTCATTGTAATCATCTTCTTGAGAATGCGAGTAGCCATCACATCTCTTCTCAGAGATAAGTTGCCACCATTCTAGCGAGTCTTTCACTCTATATTTTTACAGTCTCTGTACATTTCTTTCATTAATAGAAATCATGTATTACTATATATATGTGTTTATGGTTGCATATCTGATACATTTCTATTATATTATTGAATATCTACAATATCTCTGTGCATCTCTTTATTATATCTCCGATCTCATTCCATGCCGAAAATAATCTGGATCAGTGGTATTAGAGCAGGCTGCTCTTGATCATTTTTTCAGTGCATGTCCCCGATGAGGTTCAATTATAGCAATTAGGTCTCGAGCTTATTGATTTTTTTTTGGATGCGTTAAAAGAACAGTATTACCCTTTTGACAACTATGAGGACCAGTACATGAGATGGACCACACTACGGCAAGAGAGGGGCCAAGTAGTTCCGGAGTTCACCAATACCTTCCATACCTTGCGCACCAAGATGGGTATCAAAGACTCCGAGTGCATTTGGTTCTAAAATATTGTGGGGCTCTACATAGATACATCCAGACTTAAATGGATTTTCTGGACATCTCATCACTCGGTGCTGCTTATCGATATGTTGTTAAAATTGAGAAGAAATTTAAGCACCAGAACAAATGAGAATTCGGGTCTGCAAATCCGCAACAACCAAAGTATGACAAAGATGGCCCTAACAAACAGTCTCCTGAAAACCAGTCCAAGACATAGGAAATGAAGGGTCATTGGAAGACAAAGAAGGACACCGGAAAATGGTGTGATTTCCACAAAATCCCCTAGCACAACACCGATGAATGTCACTCAAAACAGTCATTGGTGGCCAAGGTAAAAGACAAGGAGCCGAACCCTGATTCAGAATCTGATTTTGAAAATACTAGTAAAGGACAGATCATTGACGCAGATCCCACTGCTATTATAGTGACTGAAAAAATTCAACCAAAAGAACCAAAAAATCCTAAAGAGGGGGAGCGCCTTTTTCATTCACAGATGTGGGTAAAGGGAGCCCCGCTACATTTTATTGTTGATGGCGGAAGCCAGAAAATCCTCATCTTAACAGAGGTCATCAAATAGTTGGGATTGACGACAACACCACACCCGCAGCCATACAACATCGGGTGGCTTCGGCAAAGACGAGATATTTTTGTCAGCCAATAGTGTCGATTGTCATACGGCATCCAACCCTTCAAGGATGAGGTATTATGTGATGTTTCCCCACTGGATGTCTGTGATATTCTCTTGGGCCAACCATATATGTGGAGATGCCATGTTGTTTATGAGTCTCGACCCTGTAGTGTCATTGTTACTTCGGGGGGTCATCTCTATAGAATACCAAAGGTAGTTCTGACTACTGTTCCAACTAAAAAGTGTTGCAAGGTAGTATCTCATACTGCAAAATTCAGCTTCTTCACAATCTGTTCAAAAGGAGAACAAAAGGACACTGCAACCACTATAGTCGTGCCCCAAGCACCTTCTATCCAACAGAAGAAGGTTGACAAGGTTGCAGCAAAGTGCAAAGATTCCTTTTGCACATCATCCTCTCATGTATCTCGACTTGTTGAACAAACTCAACCTCAACAGGTTTGTGACAGATTTCCACAAACTGAGTAGCGCGACGTCTCCAGCAAGACAAGCAGCTCACCAAGATGCAGATTCAACAAACGCTTTTCCCTCTCCCCCAGGAACTCAACGCAATGGAGACCATTGCTTCCTAAGGAGGGAGGATTGATCCAGGTGGATATTGATGGCCATCCATCTTTTCCAAATGGCTCAAAACAATGGTCTGGCAATTTTGGCAATTTACTATTTTTAGCAGGTTTTAACTTTCGGGGCCATTTTGAGGGCCCAAATGAAGGTTTTTCGAGATATAGGTTCTCAATGACAGCTGAAGGAATAATTGATCCCCCAAAATGAATCTCCTCGATGATACCTTTCCAAAGAGCTATCACATGCCTAAAACGGAGATCGTATGCAAAAGTTACGACCCCGAGAAGTTGATGTACTAACTTACCCAAACGAGGCCCACATGACTTTGGCACTTCATCTCCTAGGGTTAGGTTTTTGGATGTCTAGGGTTTTTGTCATTCTTTCTTATTTTAAAACGGCATTTAGAGCCTCATTGTAATCATCTTCTTATGAATGCGAGTAGTTGTCACATCTCTTCTCAGAGATAAGCTGCCACCATTCTTGCGAGTCTTTCACTCTGTATTTTTACAGTCTCTGTACATTTATTTCATTAATAGAAATGGTGTATTACTGTATATCTGTGTTTATGGTTGCATCTATGATACATTTATGTTATATTATTGAATATCTACGATATCTCTGTGCATTTCTTTATTATATCTCCGATCTCATTTCATGCCGAAAATAATCTGGATCACCTTGAGAATCCATCTCCATGAATTACATGTTGGGCCTTCTTGAAACCAAACAAGGAAATGATTGTGTTTTCTTGGTTGTTGATCAATTTTCTAACATGGTGATTATGGTCACCTGTAAGAAGAGCGTCACATCATAGGCCACTACCAAGATATTCTTTGACCGAGTGTGCGTACATTTTGGGATACCACAAACCATTGTCTTCGATCAAGACAATCGGTTCCTCATCATATTCTGGTTGAGCCTTTGGTCACGGCTGGACACCAAGCACACCAAATCCATGGTCTTCCACCCCCAAATGGATGTCCAAACTGAGGTGCTCAACAGGATGATCATGCATATTTTTCGCATGTACAATTCCAAGTATCCACGCACATGGGATGAGAGTCTCCCCTATGTTTATCATAGTTACAAAATATCCATACATATCTCAACTGGACATAATCCCTTCCAGGTGGGATTGGGATTTCAACCATTGGGTCCCTTGGATGTTGCACTACCCCTTTCATCCACACAGGAATAATCATCCCATGCGCAAAATGAAGCTGACAAAGCCACCCAGTTCATTGAACAAATACAGCACATACTCCAACAGGTTCAAGATATTTTTCAAATTTCCAATTCCAAGTACAAGAAGTGCCATGATCAACACTAGGTGCCACACAAGTTTTAGGTGGGAGATAAATTTTGGCTACACTTGTTGAAATAATTCCTTGAAGGACCCCATTGGAAGCTTCTTCCAGTTCATTATGGACCTTACACCATCACCAAGGCTATGGGTGACAATGCTTTTGAGCTTAGCATTCCCCCCTTCCTTGGCATGCACCCAGTGTTTAATGTGCACCTCTATCGGCCATACTTTCCACCCTTATTGGACACCTCAGAGATAGTAGAACAGTTGACACCAAAAGATCTCAACCCTAACTTCATGGAATAGGCATCCATTAATCATATCATGGACACACAAGTCAAGGGCATGTGCCAACAAAAGATTCAACTTTATCGGGTTGTCAAAGTGGGGCAGCTCCTACACCAAGGCAAGTGGCTCACCTAAGGCCAAATTCAGCAGAAGTTTACTCATCTAATGGGGGAACTCAACACAGTGGATACCATTGATTCCTAAGGAGGGAGGATTCATATAGGTGGATATTGGTGGCCACCCACCTCTTCCAGCTGGCTCACATATAAATTTCATCTAGGAAATTACATTTTTTTATCTTGGCAGATTTTTTCTAGATTTTTGGGTCCTAAACTTTTGAGGTTGTTTTGAGGCCCTAAACAACGTATTTTGGGCCCACCAAAATCACACTACAAATAGATTCAAATTTTTATGGAATAATGTGTATTCCTTGGATAGAACTTTCCAACGGGATATAGTGCGCCTAAAACAAAGATTGTATGCAAAAGTTATGACCCCAGGAAGTTGATGTACCAACTTACCCCAACAAGGCCCACATGAATTTTAGCACTTCATCTCCTAGGGTTAGGTTTTTGGATTTATATGGTTTTGGAATTCATGTTTGATGTAAACAATGTGTTTCGAACCTCATTGTACTCATCTTCTTGCGAATGAGCTTAGTTGTCACATCTCTTCTCAAAGATAAGTTGCCATGATTCTAGCAAGCTTGTTTCAGTCTGCATTTTTACAGTTTCAGCATATTTCTTATTTAATAGAAGCCAAGTTTTACTATATATTATTTTCTATTCATTGTATCTATGTGTTAATATTATATATTTTTGTTTCAATTTTGCTCTGCTCATAAATCAGGATTACTTTGGTCCCTTTCCTACAACAGTGTGGTCCATCTTGTATATAAGTCATCATAACCTCCAATAGGGTAGTATTTTTCCTTAATAGTGTCCCTGAAATAACCCCAAGTGGGTGCGACTACAAATAATTGAGATTCCTTTGTTGCCTTTTGCTCATAGAAATTCTCCCACCAATTTTTGATATGTGGGAGAGCCTTAAGGAGCGCAAATGTAATATTTCCTCTATCGGAAAAATTATTGACAGAAAAATACCCTTATAGAAATTTTAACCATTTGTCTACAGCATCTGCATCTATTTGACCTTCAAATATAGGAATATAAAAATTGATATGTAACTTGAAGGGGTGACGCCTCCACTCAAGGAAGATGTGTCGCTAGTTGGAAGTCATCG
The DNA here is from genome assembly GCA_009831015.1 of Picea engelmannii. Classification (NCBI taxonomy): domain Eukaryota; kingdom Viridiplantae; phylum Streptophyta; class Pinopsida; order Pinales; family Pinaceae; genus Picea; species Picea engelmannii. The sequence goes on along the minus strand of ML782366.1, from coordinate 58,722 downwards.
AAGGATTTGTACAAAATTATCCATCTCATTCCTCTGTTGCGCGAGGGCTTCCTCGAGAAATAGTTTAAAGGGATATCTTGCCCCATCGTCTCTCTTTTCTTCCCCCATGGGAATCTATCGGGTTTGGAGAGGCTGATCTTGCAAAGGCTCAAATGGTTCGAGTCCCAACTGCTTATACCCTGACCTCGTTTGGGACATGCACAGAGATAAAAATGAAGAGCAGACCGCTCTGATACCATTGACCTAGATTTATGAGTGGGATGAAATCAAACATAGATATATAAAATTAACAAAGATATACAATGAAAAATAACAAAGATATAGTGAAACTTGACTTCTATTCAATAAATAAATATGTGAAAATTGTAAAATGCAGAATGAAATAATCTTTCTCAAATGGTGGTAGCTAATCTCTGAGAAGATATGTGGCAGCTACGTGCATTCGTCTGATCACACTACAATGAGGCCTCCCATCCTTTTAAGAACCAACAAGTAATTAGAAAACCCTAGACATCCAAAAACCTAACCCTAGGAGATGAAGTGTCAAAGTTCATGTGGGCCTCGATGGGGTAAGTTGGTACATCAACTTCTTGGGGTCGTCATTTTGCATACGATATTTTTTTAAGTGCACGATAACCCATTGAAAATGTCTATCCAAGGACTACACATGTTTTCGTCACACTCTAACGCAATCTACAATGTGACTGTGGCTAGCCCAAAAAACATTGTTTAAGGCCTCAAAACAGCGCCGGAATTTTAGGACCTGGAAAGATAGAAACAAACTGCCAAGATTAAAATTGTATGTGACCTAGTTGGAATAGGTGGGTGGCCACCGAAATCCACATGAATCACCCTTCACTAAGAATTCCCAAGAAGTCGAGAAACAGGTCCAGGGATGTTGAATCTAGTTCAATTTTTGTGCCTCTAGAAACAAAATAAACCTCCATGTCTAAGAGCACAAAATGACTTATCAGGTTCCCACCTAAGATGATTTCGACACTAGTGCCACTATTCGGGGACATAGAGCCATGTACAAGAGGCAAAGCCTATATCCAAGTGACAACTCCATCTTGGAATTATTTATTTACTAATTTCAAGGATAGAGACTACCTTGAGTCAACCCCCCATAGTAACCTAGAACTCAAGGAAGTAGATGATACAATTTCCCCATTAATTAGGAAATCATTGTTACACTTTCTAGACTCAAGGGCCCCTATTATGCCATGCGTGGAACTGCTAGAGTGGATTATCAGTCACACAAATGCCTAAAATTGCATGATTTTCAATGAAAAAGGAGATGCACGAGTATTTGACTAAGGCATTTTTTATTACCTTCTATGAGAAGTATGAAACTAGAAGAATACTAGGAAACTAGTGGAAGGAGGATAAACGTCGAGCATGGAGGAGGGGGGGGGATGCAATATGAACTATTGATTTGATATGATTGCACCTGATCAATCTGCAACATATAAACACTTTATTACTATGTATAATGCAACTAAATTAATGTTGTATTCAACTATAATAATAAGGAAATAAAACGTAAAATCAAAAATAAAATTAAAACTAAAATATATAAAAATTTAATTATACATTTAAAAAAAAAACAAATACAAATAAACTTAAAACGAAATTAAAAGAAAATTTCAAATTTAAACAACTATTTAACTAACTAACCATTAATTTAAAACTAATGATTAAGAAAAATAATTATTTTTATTGAAATTTATTCAATGTTACAACAGGATGTGCACATGTTTGTTCACAATTCATGACTTCATCCACAACTTGACACTTCACTTTCATCGCAAACCAACCCACCAAGTATGTTCTCAGACATGCCTAACACCTGGCTAAGTCTTATTATTGCAAAATAGTTAATATATGAGCACTACTAGCTCGGTTTATAACTTGGGAAGATTCGCACGACTTGCCTCCCCTCACCAAGACACTCATACATAGATTTTTCACACCAAGACTTGTTGTCGCAACCAATTTCTTATTTTTCATTCAAAAATACAATGTATCATCTCGTTCACTTCTTTGAAAGTAATCGTTTATTTTTTAATACCAGGCTTGAGGAGATTGTTTCAAGACATATAAATCCTTCACTAATTTGCATAATTTATGTTCTTGTCATTTAACTTAAAACCCTTATGTTTGAGTCATGAATACTTCTTCTTGTTGGAAGATTGGTTGTTGTCATTGATGTCAACCCTAGTCATGGATTTTGGACTGCAAGATTGATAAAGGTATTTGGACATGAAGGACAATGCACATGCATATACAACACCCATGAATGGATAGTATACATCATGTTGTTTCCAGTGGTATGTGGCACGTTACGTGCATCCTCATGGTTGAGGAGAAATGAATTTTTGAAAATGACAAAGTGAATTGAAGAAGGAAATACATGTAGGCCCTGAAAATAATTAAAGAAAAGAATTACAAAATAAGAAAGTGTCAGGTCGGCCCTAATGTTAAAAGGAAGTGACATAAATGGTATAAATAAACATCATTATACATTCATTTGATACAAGTTGAATTTCAGAGGTAATAAGAAGAAAAGAAGGTCGGATTTCAAGGGAGGATGAAGTCTTTTGGTGATGTGTTCTAAGGTATGTTATTTTCAGGTCATCTTACCATTTTTCCTGTAACGTTTTTTCTAGAACGATTCAGATGGTAAAATCGCTATGGTATTGAGAAGACATATCAAGGTAACTCTGGTAAAAATTTTAGCTCTTGATTCACTATAATTATGGAGATACACTCTGTGGAATATACGGTTTATGACCAGTCCTGAAGCTAGTCAATAAACAGGTGTTGCAGGTAAAACAGTCATAATTGTTGGCAGGGATTGCATTTTGCACGATTTGCACAAGACTTGGTTTTTTCATTAATGTCAAACTTTAAAATGCCAAAGGGGGAGTTTGTTGGTCAGTTTGCATAGGCACTGTGGATCAGTTTGCACAGGCACCGTGGTTCCTAATTCGGAGATCAGCATACCTCTCGACATACCGAAATGCGAAGTCACATGATTCTAGGAGTTTCATTTTCGGGATTCTGGGAGTTTCTATTTCAGGATTCACCATGGTTCCTAATTCGGAGATCAGCATGCCTCTCGACATACTGAAACGCGAAGTCACATGATTCTCGAAGTTTCTATTTCGGGATTTTTGCATAGTAAGCAAAAACTCTAACATCATGAAGTCCCGAATGTCGAAATATTGAAAGGGACACATGTCACATGATTTACAGTTTTGAGAGTTTTGAATTGTTGAAGGTCATGAAGACCTGATGACCAAAATACCGAAACCCCGACAACCATCCATCTCGTTGAATGATTAATTCATATCCATTGGATTAAGCATTGGAGGAGTAATATAAGATTTGTATATGACCATTGATTTGACTCTATTTCGGAGATTCGGATACCAGGAGTTGGAGCATCAAGAAATCTCATCACAAGAATGCCAAAACGCCAAAATACCGGGGATTGTGACTTGGAGTGTCGAAACACTTCATCACAGAGATGTCGAAATGCCGAAATACCAAAATGTGAAATGCATTTTGATTAACCTGTGGTCACGACCAATGGACATATGGGTTAGCACAAGTGGCTTGCCAAAGCACTCAAGGGTTATTATGTGCTGAAAAATCAAAACATATGTATGTTCATCGAACGGTGCTGGTTAAATATTTAAACTGATCATGTGGATATTATTTGTCTTGATGTCTTGGCCAATAACAATTATTGTAAGGAAGTTATTCAGTTATTGTAACTGATTCTTTGAAGCCTGGGGGTCGATTGTATGCACTGATGATACAGGAAGATATGTAAAGTGAATGTTGCAAGAAAACAAAAGAGAGGATTATGGGAGATATATGGCTCTGTAAAATTTGAGGAAGAAGAAAAGGATAGATGAGGGAAGACACATACACAGATTGATAAATATAAGTGGTATGGTCAAGAATGAATTGTGATATGAATATAAAAACAGAGAGGATTTGAATGCTTAATCTTTCACAGAGAAGATAAAGAGTTGGTTTGCAGGTTCTTAGTGACAGAGAATGATTTCAGGGTGGTAGGGAGGAACAAGGGGAGACTATAAAATTCTCCTGTAAAAGTTAGTGCTTGTACATCTCGGAGTTGTAGCTTCCATTCAGTAGGTGTTGAAGAAACAAAGGTAGCAACCTCATCTAGGGAAACCCGGTAAGGTGATAAGCTCTAACGGCATGACAAAATTATTGAAAAAGGGGCATCAAGGCGTTATTGCACAACTATGCTCACGAGATGTTCAAACATCTAAGCCATCTATTCCTCAAGATCTCCAAAGGATCATTGATAAGAATTCCAAAGTATTTGAAGATATTCCCAAAGGTCTTCCACCCACTCAAAATCATGATCATGAAA